>CAJUYG010000878.1:0-15286 GCA_910591675.1 Galerucella calmariensis | reverse complement strand
GGTATACCCTCTTAAAATATATTTTGGTACGTCTATGAAATCTACTTAAATGAATGATTTATTACTCCTCGTACTTTCTGTACAGACTATAGAATTAGGGGAATTTTGAAACTGCCAAAACGTCTTTTTTATTTTCAACGCGTGAATAAAGTATTCGGACTATAGGGGGTGTTGGAAAACGTCAAAATGTTGACATCCAGAAGTAAAAATAGCGGTTGAAACGGAAATATTTTGAACTAAGATGACGCATAGACATTCTCAATACAAAACTGTCAAATTCCCATAACTTTTGCTAATGGAAATGGGAAAAAAAGCAGGTCTGTGATTAATCATAATCAAAATATTACAAAAATGAACCGTTTAAATTTATTAAAAACGTTAACCCTAATTTTTGACGTAAAAAATTTGATTAGTTGATGTTTAGAATACGCGCTAGCTCGACCTATCAATCGGGAGAAATTACGCGTTTAAATTAGAATGCAAACCTACCTTACGTCACACAGGTCTGTACTTTCTTGTTTACGGTCAATTATTATTTATGAAAAGTGAATATTAATCTTATTGTTATATTTATTTAAATAATACAAAAATATGCCTAGATACACGGAAAAACATCAGCATTTTGAAAGTTCTCAAGTATCTTCAGTTAGAAAAAGAACCTGGTAATTATTAATTTCATAGTTTTTCGAATTTGGCTGAATACGATCCTGATGATTTTATTTATCAAATTTAAGGTTAGCTGTATGTCAAAATAGCAAATAAAATAAACGACAAGCCGAAAACCCGGATATACGTCACAAACAATGACGCACACCAAGAAGAGTATTATTTTAATCATATATACGTTTTAATACATTGCATTTTCTTGTCGAACCATGACGTCATATACGTCGCTGGTTAAAACGTATTCAAAAACATTCTGGGGTGTGTTTATAAACTTATCCGAGATACATCTAGAGTTACGCGAGAGTTAAGTCACGTGGTTTATATGGATGGCTGATCCATCATCTAAAGTAAATAAATAGGTAAACGATACTGAGTTAATCTTTAACTCTGGGAGTAAGTATGTGAACGCACCCCTGGAGTTGTTTTCAAACTGTAATGTTCTCGGTCTTTCATAATGCTTCATGATTTGTCAAAGAATATGCATACTTTATGGAATAGATATCCATATTGTGAGAAAATAGATAATTCATTAGAATAGTTTTGTTTTAAGAACTGTTACTGGTCATAATAATTAATAACAGCTCTTCTGGCTACATTTTTCCACAACCACCACAAATCAAAAGAACCACGGAAGACCCAAAATTGTACGCTAAAATAACAAATTAAAATGGTAGCAGTTAGCAATAAAATATTTATATGTAAATTTCAAGCAGTCAAAATTATAGGTTACGTTAGAACAGCGTTTAGAAAGACTATCTAGTCTAGAAAACAAACACAGCTGATACTATAACATAATGGTTTGAAACGGTCCATTTACGCGAACCAAAAAATTGTGACGTTGCAGTTTGAACTTTGAACATGGTTTAAAATGAACAACGAATGCGGTTAGCAAGAAAATGCGGCTTTAAAAAGGTCTTGATCTCTAAATTAATGATAATTTGGGTCACATCTCAATATTTTTCATTGAAAACTTTGAAAAAAACGGTTTCAATATTTTTAAGACGTGTTATGTTATCTATGTTTAAGACTACGTTCCAAGACCTCAATGTTTTACTGCCATCTCTACAAATCAACAGAAACGATCAAACATTCAGTATAACTTATTGCAAACAAGATTTATTAAATGACAGATGGTTAGACAAATATAATGCTTCCAACCCTAATTTTGACATAAAATATTGTAAGAATTTGTACTTTTGTTTGATTTTTAAGCCTGACGTTCATAATGATGGACAAAAAATGGGGGATATTTCTTGGAAATTAGTATAAAATAACAAAATTATTCCGTCTATTTAAACTTTAGGGAAGAATTACTTTAAATGCAGAGTCAATCAAGGTTTATTTATAAAAAATATCAAATAAAAACAATAAAACTTGGTGGAAGTAACTAACCTAACGAAACAATCTTCAATACAACAGGGATAAATGCTTTTAATCTGAACTTTGACCGAAAATACTGTATGGATTTGTACTTGCAAAGAAAGGAGCTTTTTTGTTTGATGGTAATTATAATAACGGAAAAAAAATGAAGGAAATTTTGAAAATTAGTGCAAAAAACCGAACATCGCATTTTAGAAAAAATTAAAGCTGCTAGCATCTTATAAAGAAGAAATCTCACAAATAATAGAGGGTGAAACTTGGCGAAAGAGTAAAATTAACCTACGAAAAAGGGTGATATTTTCAATAGGGTACTTTATATAATAAAAATAAAATAAATTTCTAGAGTATTCAACACTAAATCACTATTTTTCGTCCATTCCATTAAATATTTAGCCAAAACTATTTTCAAAATTATTTTTGACACAATCCCTCCTACTAATAGATTCTGATTATTTATTATTACTTGGACTTGCTAAAGTAAAGTATGTCATGGAAAACAATTCTGTTTATAAATTAATGAAATTATCTGTCACTATCAATCAATCAAAAGTTTTAAAACTCGTCTAAAAATATATAAAATTATTTACAATTTATAAAAAATTAGTGAAACCAGCATCACATTTAAATTTACGCGCTTCTTGTGACGTCAAAAACGGTAGATCCCGAGAGTTTTCGATCATCATCGGCGATACCAGTGTGTGGCGGGCGCAGCCATATTGATAGTACGGAAAGTGTAAAGAATAAGAATTTGTGTTGTAGTGCTGTGAAAATAAATCTTAAATCATCCCAAAATGTCCGAAAGAGAGGATAATGTATACAAGGCAAAGTTAGCCGAACAGGCAGAAAGATACGATGGTATGTATATTTTTGTGATATTATAATATTCATGGTATTATACCGCTAAATTATCCTTCAAAAGACGCTCCCCCGATCGGCGATCTCCATTCTGACATATTTGACAGTTACTAAAAAACTAATTATTTCGTTTCGTTTCGTTATATTTCTCTTGAAGCCTATTATAAGTATTTAAATTCATAAAACACCTTGGCTGTTTCTCTTACTGAAATGTTAGAAAGCGGTATCGATTTTTGCAACATCAGTTATTAAAAAATGTAACCAGATATGTATGCAATTCTACAAATTCTGTTGGAATGAATCATAACGAATATATTTAAAATCTAAATTTTCACACTCCTGAATAAGTTAATTTCATATTTTTAACCCGAAATAATTCCCAATTTATGTGATCGATTCCAAGTTGATTTCTTTTGTAAATTGTAAATGTCATCTACGAAGATCTTGCAATAATTTTCAGTGTTATAAACACGAATCAATTATTCATACCTTTATCTACCAACGTAGGTATCTATTAAAAGGCGTAGGTATTCGCCGATGTGTTGTATATAGTTACCTTAAAAGATTTATGATTTATTGTATGACCAAATCGAGGTACTTCCTGTCATTTTTATTCAGGCTGGGCCTTACGATAGTGCTAATTCCTGTAGTAAACTTAATAATGAATAGAATAGATAATAGATAACTCAAAACTATTGTTAAAAAAATCCTTTTGTACTAATTTAACCACAAAGTCACTGCATTTCCATTGGTGAGTCATCAATAATAAAGTCTGTAGGAAGGTGTAAATATGCAATGATAATGTTCAATTATATCAGTAACTGAAACAGGAAATTGATTATTCTTATCCAAAAATAGTCCATTAAATTAGATTCTAATAAGTTATATATTGAATTAATTGGATCATAATCATGATATTGAATTAGATAAGCTGTAGGTTATGAGTAGATGAAATACAAGTTGGGTTCTCAAAATATGTACTTCTAAATTGATGTTGATAAATCTTGATAAACTTTTCTGTTTTTTTTTAAGAAAGCAATTCAATAAGAAATAAATGAAAATATAAGTTATGAAAGACTTTTCTTCTGTTCATCTCTCATCTTATAAAGATTTTTTAATTTTAGAAATGGTGGAAGCAATGAAAAAGGTAGCAAAGCTGGATTTGGAATTGACTGTAGAAGAAAGGAATCTTCTTTCAGTAGCTTATAAAAATGTCATTGGAGCTAGAAGAGCATCATGGCGTATAATATCATCCATAGAACAAAAAGAAGAGGCTAAAGGTACTGATGATAAACTTGAAATGATACGTCAATATCGTTCACAAGTAGAAAAAGAACTTAGAGACATTTGCTCAGATATCCTTGGTGTATTAGACAAGCACTTGATACCAGCTGCTTCCTCGGGTGAATCCAAAGTGTTTTACTATAAAATGAAGGTAAGAATCAATATTTACTTTTAATTATTTTGTATCCCAACAATGCAGTTGAGCCATTAGGATGCTGGGTATGAAAGAACTTACTCTCATTCTAAATGTGTTCTCTACGATTCCTTCAACTTATTTGTAATTAAATTGAATAATTCTCTATATACAGAGTGCTCTACTGAAGTGTATAAAGAATGAAAAGGGTTTTGATAAGGGAATTCAAGTTATATCAATCGATTAACTCAATTTTACCAAAATTACCACCAGCTTAATAGATAAATTTATGATATCCATCTTATCTTATCAATCCACAATAACTGTTTAATTAATATTGAAATTATACAGGTGTTTACGTCATTACTTATCAATATTGATAGTCTCTTACGTAAAGGGATATGGATTTTAAATAACCACAAATTTTTTACTATCCGGGCTCCAACCAAAACCAAATTTTCACTCTTTTTGGTTTGTTACAGGGTGATTATCATCGATATTTAGCAGAATTTGCGACAGGTAATGACCGTAAGGACGCAGCTGAACATTCTTTGGTAGCTTATAAATCTGCTAGCGATATTGCCATGACAGAGTTGCCACCTACACATCCAATTCGGCTTGGTCTCGCGCTGAATTTCTCAGTATTCTACTACGAGATCCTTAATAGTCCCGATAGAGCGTGCCGATTGGCAAAGGCAGCTTTCGACGATGCTATCGCCGAACTGGACACCCTTTCTGAAGAGAGTTATAAGGATAGTACATTGATTATGCAACTTTTGAGGGACAACCTTACCCTCTGGACCAGTGATATGCAGGGAGATGGTAAGTTGTTTGACTTTAGTTCGAGTGAGTTAACTTTAGTTTGGTTTATTTGTAAAAAATTCACACTGTGATGAAATTTCTTTCATTTTTCCACCCATAAATATTCCTTGCATACATTTTATTAATAAATTTAAATTTTCCAGGTATTTTCTGACTTTTGACTTGAGTAATATTTTGAATCATGGTTTTAAAAAAACTGATTCATCCACATAAATTCTTGAAAGTCAAGTTCGAATGAATCAATTTAATTAATTTTTCGTGCCTTCCTAGGCTAATTCAATGAAATTCAAAACAATCTTATTTTTCAACATGAATATCATCAAATGCATATACTTCTTTTTTTTAAATACAATTTTCTTTATAGAAATGATGAATTTGTTACTCACCTTTTTCATCTCAAAAAAGATTTGCTTCTAAAAAAAGTTTGTTGAATATTGTGCATACGAGGGTGCTTCCATATATTGTTGAACCAGGCATAATTTTTTTACTAAACTACGAGAGTGTAATCAGAGTTTTTCTACTTTTGATGAAATTCCAGTTATTTCATTACATTACATTGTGTTGTGAGAAAATGTATTATAAATCACCCATAATACTTTTTTGTCGCAATAGTTTAAGTGACGTTTGAGTGTCATTTGCTGCGTTTTTTATTTGACTGAAAAATTCTTCGATATAGCTCTGAAAACTGATGAATTCAGCCGCTGCTGCTACCTGATGAAGACTCATGCATTGCGACGCAGTGTACGATACTCTCTTACAAAAAAAATGAAAATAACATATTATTATATATCTTACACAGTAAATAACAAACTATAAAATGCGAATGAAAACGACAAACCAACACAAGACATTCTGATAAAATTGTCTGATTTTGACAACATCAGTCTGGCACCCCGGACACGCCAGCCAACTTTTGGACCGTAACTTCCCCCTTTATATGATTAAATATTCCATTTACACTTTGAATGCTTAGAATTTGTTCAGTGACTGCGATTGTTACTACAAATGTCAAAATTGCAAACTTATCATAAATGAACTATACACTTCTTTTTTAAATGCAATTCTCTGTATAGAAATAATGAATTTGTTACTCATCTTTGACGACCAAAGTCACTAAATTCGTATTTTTCATTCACCTTTTTCATCTCGGAAAAGATTTGGTTCTAAAAAAAAAGTTTGTTGAATAATGTGTTTACGAGGGTACTTCCATATATTGTTAAACCAGACATACATGTATATTTTACTGAATTAGAGACAGAGTTTTTATGCTTTTGATGAAATTTCAGTTATCTAATCTAATACTTTCATGAGATCCGTTGTCATGATGATCTTGAATACCTTTTATGAGTATGGGGCAGAAAATAGAGATTTTTTTTCCGTTATGTGAAAATTTATTATATATCGCCCATAATATATTTCTTCTGTTCTTCTTCTGCTGCCTTTTTTCCACCTTTGACAAGCTGTAGTTCAAATTTATAATTTGCTGTCATCCACGTCACGTCAAACTATATTACTTATGGTAGTGTATGTCAGATAAAAAAATACCAATAGATGGGAAACTGACCCGTGGCGCCCTCTATTTGTACGGGTGGTGCCACCTAGAGAGTCCCGACAGTACCTCTTAACACAAATCAGATGGTTGTGAACTTTGCTAACAGCCGAAAAAGAAGATTCCTGTAATTTTGGTGGCATATTCAAAATTACTGTAATTTTACTTTTATTGCAAAATGACATTTATGGTCCATTTTTTGATATTTCATTTAAAGTTATTTAAAATAAGATTGATATTACAACAGTAACAATCAAATAGTCAAGTAAAATGAATGAAATGTCAAAAAATGGACCATATCATGCCTGGACTGGGAAAAATAAAGCAATAATCAAGTTTATATATTTTATTGAATGAAAAAAGTACACAATAAATAAAACGTTTTTTTACATATTTCAATGACAAACATAAAGAAAAATAAATGTTAGGAATTCAACAACGATGCTGGGAAGTTCAAAGCTGTAAGGAAAAATAACTATTTCTGTCACTTTTAATTTAATGAAACATGTTTTTTTTTATAAAGATTAAGCTTACCGAGTGCACCTAACATTGCAGTCTTTCACAATACATATTCTCGACATTGTCTCTTAAAGTAAAAGTCCCACTATAAACAATAAAAACCAACTACGAATACTCAACACACACACTAATAAGCAAAATAGTTTTTAAAAACAAAAAGTGGACACTCACGATACACGTCGTAAAACTGTCTGTTGTCAGGCAGTTGTCATTGTGACGTTAAAATGTCAGCGCTGATATATGTGGAAGAATCTGCAACTACAACTAATGGCGTTACAGTTTTCAGTCTGGTTCTCATTAAATTAGAAATTTTAGTACTGACGGGACTCTCTATGTGGCAGCACCCTCGCGCTTTCAGAGATCCCCTACCCTGGTGTATGTATTATAAAAAGAACATGTTTGTGTTGCAGGTGAGGCGGAACCGAAAGAGCAGCTCCAAGATGTAGAAGATCAAGACGTGTCATAACTTGGGAACGCTGCTTGAGGCAATACATTAAACTGTTGAGTGCTGTGTAGTGCAGGGCATTGCCCAGACATTGTGAAAGGAGGGCGGGGCGAGCGAATAAAGTGCTCGCCCCCCAACCTTCCTGGTACATACTGTATTATTATTATTACTAGCTGTAACAATATATTCTGTAACTGTTTTGTCTCTCCCAAAATGAATGCGACTGAGTGTATGGATGAATCCTGACGAGATTTACGAGCGATTTTGGAAAAAAAAATCGATTCAATATCTCTATCGAGACGGTCGCTCGAATTTTCGTAAACGGGATATACGCGAATGTGCTAGAACTTACGCTTTAGGTATTTAATGTTGGATATCTGTTTTTCCCTTTTTTTTGTATTTTTATCATGCAATAAAAATTTGCCGAGTATTTATATTGATGGTATGTATGTTGGATCGGAGTTTGCGTACCCTCAGCGATTGTTTCACTTGTCCTTGCGCGCAATATCGATTTTGGCAACAGAGAATGTTTGCTTTTTATGTATAAAGTCAAATTGGAAAATCTGGCGAATTTTTTTGTTTAATTGATAATTTTCGGTAGTCTGCGTGACGCTTATTTTGGGGATTGAGTGAAAGTTTCTAATGAATAAAATGAATTATGTTTTTTGCAGTAATTAAACCAATGCCGGCTCGTGGGGAGGGTAATTTAGAAATATTATTTGAAATGGAACCACTGTGGCGTTTTTTGCTGTAACCTGTAAAAATGTGGTCAAAATTTTGATTGAAACATTTTATTTCATATTATTTTAAAAAAATCAATTTTTTAACATATTTACGCTTTTTTTTTCGACCCAATTTGATTTCCAACCAAAACTATTCTCTCAATAATACAACAATTTTTGATGTACATTTTCAGTTCAATGATATACCAAGTGAGCAAAATAAATTATTTCAGACGATCGTTATTTTTAATTAAATGAAAATAATAAACGAAATCCCCGTTTTTATTTTAAAACCTTTTTTTTACATTCAAGAGCAAAAGAACATTTTGAATTTATAAAAAAATTAACGACCCTTTATTTATTTTGTATATACAAACAAATAAGTGATAGACGAAAGTTTTTTATTGATAAATATAAAAACTAGCAACAATTTTCTTCCTACTAACGTTCTTTAATAAAAAAAAATCCCGTTGTATTTTTTTGCTTACCCAGTACAATATTTCCACATTTTTCTGTTAAATACGTAAAATGAAACGTTTGTGGGTTACTCAAAAAATTTGTTGTCGATAATAACCAAAATTGAAAATTAGTTCGCGCTCTCAATCGATGAGGGTAAAATTTTAAAGTAACGACCAACGGTATTTTTTTTTAAATCTTCCGACCAATAACGTAACGTGATTAAAAAAATGTATTTAATTTTCGTTTTAGTGATTACGCTTAGAGATGAATCAATCTTTCGCCTTCGTGCTACTCTTGTAGAGTTAGAACATTGTATATTTCATATTTTGTTAATATAAGTATGGATAAATTTTTTTTTCTCAATAACGCGCATACGAATAAAAATCCGTACAAATAGCATTCCGTTAACGCATTTTTTTAAACTCTTATCAACATAGGTGTTGATTTGCATGTCTAATAGCAATAATACTGATTGTGTATGTTTGTGCAGGATATAATCATATTTTAGAGATCAAACTTCATCTCTTTATAGCGAGCACAACTTTTTTTTGCAATCATGTTATATCCTGCATAATATAATTAATTATTGGACAATCTATTTCAGGTTTAGATATGCAATTTTTGAATCGCCGCGATTACAAAAGTCTTTAAAAAACTGGCAAAAAGTACTTAATATATTTTTGGTTATTTCAAAATTAGATAACTGCCGTAAATCTTCCAAAAAAAAAAAACGTGGATATCTAGTTTTTGCAATAATTTGAAAATGTTGTGGTTACTTAATAAATGAGTTCGAGATGGAATAGATGCTGGTTTTTTTTTTGTTTCAAAGACGAATCTTCATTCTTATGTATGTGTCCTCTGAAAATGTACTTGCATTTTTTATTAAGCGTATGAATGTAAAACAAAGCTGTGTAGATTGATATAAAACCATTTGATGTAATTTTTTGTTTTTTTTTTCAATATCCATCCCATTTAAAATCACTTCGAGTGTACGGTGTTTCCCAAATTGAAGGGGTATCTAGGTAAGGGATAGTTCTTTTTTCTCTTATTTTTTTGGGAATCAAACCACAATGATGTTTTTATATTTTTTATTTCGACGTTGTTTAGATTAATTAGTAATTATATAATTTTTGGTCCCTATCTGAAAAAAGGAACAAATTTGACAACTAGACAATCAATATTTTGAAGTTTAAGACTACGAAACTTTGTTGTCAAATTTTATTGAGGTCCATTCACAGTATATCATAGGTTTGTTCCAACCCGTCGAAAAACCGTAACATGCACCTTGCCATGCCTGCCTTTGGATCATTCATGTAACGGTTCCAGAACGGTAATTTCGATACACGGCTCAAATTGAATACTGTTTGAACTGGCTTGCGCATTGATACTGTATTGAATTAAACAGCTGTTTTATCTGTCTATTAGCTTGGTTATGTTTCTTGCATTCCTTTAAGCGTTTTGACCCATTTTTCGATTTTTAATTTTTCTAGCTAAAGTTTTGTGTGGTGTTTGGTTACGGTATATTAATCTTGCTTTAGTAAAGAAAGTTCTATGTAAAAATGAGTGACGATGGAATTGGCGATTTTTCTGAGTTTGATAGTACAAGCAGTAAAGATGATTTGGTATTAATTCACAACAAAAGAGTTAAGAATGAAAATTATTTAGGTGAGAACTCAATTTGAAGTAGATACCAACTTTATTAGTTAATAATGTTGTGAATTGGGCTGATACATCTTTTAAAAATATTATTTCATAAAATAGGTCCATATATTCTTCAGATATTACCATTCTTTCTAAATTTTTATAGCCCACAAACATGGCTTTGGTTTTTCTTTCACATTTCTTTATTATAGTATCCATGTGTACATTAAATAGGGTTGGACTTAGTCCTCCACCTTGTCTTAATCCCGTCTCTGTTTTGAATCCATCTGATTTTTTTATTATTTTTTATTACATAGTTAGTATTTGTTTTAAATATATCTTGGATAACTCTTATTATTTTGCTATTTATGCATCTTTCTTTCAGGCCTCTCCATACTTTTGTTCTAGGGATTGTGTCGAATGCTTTTTCCAGATCTACGAAAGCTAGATATATATTTTTATTTTGTGGTTGACTTCTTTCAATTATTTGTTTGATTGTGAAAATATGATCTTGAGTGCTTCTCCCAGGTCTAAATCCACTCTGTCGTTCCGACAATTGTGTTTCTAGTATTGGTTTTAACCTGTTATTTATTATTTGTTCATAAATCTTACTATAGTGTTCAGCAATGTTATTCCTCTGTAATTACTGCAGTTCTTTTTGTCTCCTTTCTTGTGTATAGGTGTTATTAATGCTGTCCATATATTATTATATTCTAATTAATCCTACTGATCTGATCGTACGAAATGCAATCACAAAACCGTTCCAATTCCAACCCAGCAGTGAATTTTATAGACATGTAACCGTGAGAAGTTAGCGCCTGCGCATATAATCGATTCTAGCAGTTCTGAAACCGTTTCGTGATCGTACAAAACTTGTGGGTTGAAACAAACTTGGTAAAATGTGAAATAATAGTATATTATATACCGCGGGACTGAAGTAGTACATTTAATCCTGAAGGTAAAGTTTATGGCCCGACCGCAGGGAGGGCCATAATTTACCTGAAGGATTAAATGTACTTCAGTCGCAAGGTATATACGATACTTTTCGTACTTCCGGTATGATTTTATTAATTATTTCAATAATTTCAATCAGTTTTTTCTCTCTTCAACGTCAGTTACCTGCTGCATTAACCCAGGAAAGACTGGTCAATATGACGAACTGTCACAATATTAATTTGAATATTAACGTTAATTACCATTCTAATTAATTATATTTTTCAATAAAATATCCCTTAAATTCGTTTGTTTGTGATTTAATCGTTCCGGGAGTTTCGTCAATATTTAATCCCGGAGGGATTAAATGTGACACTTTAGTACCTGTCACAAGGGAGTGAAGTTGTCACTTTAGGCCCGGAAGTACGAAAAAAATTTTATTTTATGACCTTCTAAGGATATGATAGTCTACTATTATGGAAGTGGAATCCAGTGAAGTGCACGTTCCAGGAACGGTTTTTATTGGGATAGCGCCTATTTTGGAAATGTTGATAAAACGCGTTTGTTGTTACTTTTTTGTTTTCAAAATATGTATAACTCAGTTTGGTGATTTTGTGTATTGAAGTGTGTATCGATTAACAACCATTCCAATGATAAATCATAAGAAAACCTGGATAAAAACTTATGATGCTATCCTGATAACGCAGGTAATTGATTATTGGAAATTTCTCTTTCTAACATTGGTAACCAAATTTGACTACATTCGGCTGAAATACTAGCTACACGTTTATCTGCATTTAGTTGTATTAAGGCACTTTCTATGATTTTTCGTCTTTTATTATTGGGCTCTTTCAATGGATAGTTCATTAAAGTGGTGTCTCTAAAGGGCATGTAAATTTTCAGCTAGGTGGGAGTTTATGCAAGGGTCAATGTGTTCTATAAGAACCGTTTTACACGTACAAGGATTATTGCGAAATTTACTCTGAAAATTATAATAAGAATAATTTTTGCTGTTTCACACGCCATAGAATTATTGCCAAAATTTTCGGAATAAAAATATAAGACGTGTTCTATATTTTTATGATAATAAACTAGAAAGTGCGCTAGAATCGACGCAGAAGCCGTAAATAGAATAAATAAAAACATTAATTGCGTCAAGTGCTGTATTTGTGTTTTATCGTTTGAATCATTGAAACTATTATATTATAGTCTCCATGGTTTTAATTTTGAGAACAAAAATGCCAGCAAAACGGAAAAAATTGTTGAAATCCTCAATTATTAATTCCTTATTTAGAAGAGCCTAAGTACCTATACTTTCTCTTATTTGGAGTCAATTTTTTGACCATTGAGATCTTTGTTTTTTGCGTTTTTTTTTAATAATAAAAATAGCAGATAACTGCTACAGCAATTCTTTTGGTCTTGCAGGCATAACTGCAAATGTTAATTAATATAGGTAATACCAAAATAACCAACTAAATTTATAATTAGACAAAATCGGTAAATAATGTGGATTGTTTTCTATTCTGTCAGTTGTTGATGTGTTGACAGTTTATACTGAAAAAGTAAAATCTTTGTCAAACACTCTTTCCTTGTCGACATAACAATGAAATATTTAACTGAGACTCACCGAATTGAGATTTTAATGATGATCGGGTACGGGGATAACTGCAGAAGTCAAGTTGAAGTGACAAACTTATCTAATCACAGGTATCCCGAATTGCCTAATATTTCACAAAGTACTGTGTCTAAAATTCATGTACAATTCAGAGAACTTGGACATGTCAAACCATTGAAAATAAAACCACACTTCGTTGAAGATGATGTGAAAGTGGATATTTTGTTAAGTATCGAAGAGAATCCAACTTCAAGTACACGTCAAATTGCTCGTGAAAATAATGTTAGTCATACAACTGTTCTAAGATGTCTTCATAAAGAAAAACTTCATCCCTACAAATTAACTTTTGTGCAGGAGTTAACAGAAGACGATCCAGATCGTAGAATGGATTTCTGCGAAAGATTGATGAATAAGCTGAAAAGAAATGAGATAGCTCCTGGTACTATTCTTTTTTCTGACGAATCAACATTCATATTGAATGGAGAGGTAAACCGACAGAACTGTAGATATTGGTCAGCAGAGAATCCTAATTGGATGCGCGAGACACATACTCAGTACTCTCAAAAGGTTAACGTTTGGGCCGGTATCATAGGCGACCATATATTATTGGTCCTATATTTATAGATGGAAATTTTACAGCTGAAAAATATTTAAATATGCTTAGAAATGAATTAAGTTATTCCTGTGTTGGCAAACTTATATCCCAACGCAATAGATCCTAGCTTACCGAATGAAAATGTTTGGTTCCAGCAAGACGGGGCAACACCCCATTATGCTTTAATGGTAAAAGAACTTATTCAGATGAATTCTTCCCCAATAAATGGATTGGACGAAGAGGTACTATTGAGTGGCCAGCTAGATCGCCGTTAGATTTTTTTCTGTGGGGTTATCCCAAGAACAAAGTAGATGCAACACAACCAACTAGCATTGTAGACCTCAAGACAGGATAACTACAGAAATACGGATTATTTCACTTCAAACTTAAAACAAAGTTAAGGAGGAGTTCTATAGGAGACTGCTATTGCCAACGACTAGGTGGAGAACATTTTGAGCATTTATTTTAATGTATTAATATCAAATACATCAGGTATTTTATGTATGTGTTTAATAACTGTAAAAATGAAAATACCACCCTGTATAATTCATAATTGACCATACATTATTTAGTTTGTTAGAATCGGTTCATTAAGAGGATTTCAAAAATATGCAAATATACAGGGTGTTTCATTAAAAAAAAAGCACCGACTATGGCATACTTGCGTGAATCACCCTGTACATTTACATTTAAGTTTACATAATGCACAGCTCAATTCAAAAGTTGACGTGTCTCGGCATTTTTCATAATTTTCTAAAATAATGACAAAGAATTTTATTCTATAAGTGGTTTCCACACTATATTAACACTGTTATATAAACAAATTAATGCAGTTGGGTGGAGATTTATATAAGCGATAAACTTTTTATAAAAAATAGTAGATCGTAGAGGTTGATTGAAAATATAAGACACACTTTAATTCTATGTTCAGCAGATGTATTGTTTTTCCATGCTCCAAGCTCCATAACTTTTTATTAAATCACATTCCATATTCTAAAATAGGATTAAAATGTCATAATGTGTAAAAACATTGTGAAAAAAATAAAGAGACTGGAGCAAGATACCATGGTGAAGTGAATGGCTGAAAATAGTGTGGATCACATGGAAATTTGGTCTACAATACTACTTCCAAAAGACCGATCTAATATACCAACGAATGCCTTTACAAGTAGATATAAATAATTCTTTAAATGGAATGTTTATTTAAAAAAAAAATTATTTAGATGAAAATTGAAATTATTACAAATTAGATTTACTGTTTTTCGTATAAATCTCAATTATTCTACATCAAATTAGACATTAAACATAGTAACAACCTTGGAATAAAAAATTTACTATAAAAATACATAATTTTATATTTGATTTATTTCAAGAACGCAAGTCGACATTAAATAAGTTCTGTTTTTCATTTAAACTAAGACTTTTTTGTTTAATGAATATATGGAAAATGTTGAGATTGAATTTTAAAAAATTGTAACCTTATCAAGAATAATTGGCGCTAGATTAGAGGTCGTCGTTCGTTTAACACGAAATACTTTTTCTTTGAAGGCTATTTGATAATTGTTGAGAACTCGTTGAGGGTCACTAAAGTATAATGGACAAATTTCTTCAAGCACAAATTAAACATATTAAAATATATAAGTATGCAACTAACATCATAGATAACAT
>CAJUYG010000877.1:102403-119976 GCA_910591675.1 Galerucella calmariensis | reverse complement strand
GTAAAGGTTGGACCCAGTACCTCCTTTTTCGCTTCGATTTCTTAATTTGAGCATAAATTATAGCAACCGTTTCTACCAAATCAATGTTGATTATTGAACTGACTGACTCGGTATGACAAGGTGTATGCTTGTATGTGTGAACGTTATAGCGGTTGTGACCGCGCGGTTGCAACCGCAGCCGCAACCGCAAATGTGTCGCCGGCCTTAGAATTAGCTAATACCATAGGCCAGACGATAGGGGTAACAACTACAAGGAATTAACAATACGACTGATTTTTTTTCATAAGTACCTTGAAGTATGTAGATTAATATACAAAAAGTTTACCAGTCTATCGATTTCCCACATTGGGAAAAAAAATCATTTTCCGAAATTTTCCAATATTTCACGCTAGGAGGAAGGTATCTGTATCTGTAGAGTAGGGAGGGTGAGTGTGTAGGCTCACAGCACTTAGGCCACGTGTGACCCATTGTACATCCTCCAGAGGAGTTGTCCTCCTAGGTCATTGTCCATCCTGTCCTTTTCAGGAAGGTGGACAGGTCACTGGGAGACAGGTAAAGAAAAATAAAAAATACCACCGTATAGAAGAAGTGTTTTTTCAACAAAAAAGATTCCCTGCGTTTCTTTCGTCCGAGCAATGGTTTGTCCGGAAAAAATTCGGTAGGTAAACTAAGTATGTGTTCCGCATCCGCGCGACTCTATTTTCTGAAGCGCGGCGGAGTACACTATAAACTATTGAACAGTAATAATGTAGATATAAATAATTGAAATACGGCGTTTTAAAGAGGAAAGTGTCAGCTTTAAGATGGCATTTTTTTTGTCATAGCACATAATAATTTTTAGCAAATTACCCATATATAATATAAATATTATATTCTAATAAAAAACCAAGTATCTCAATAAAAAATATATTATATAATAAGGTGGCATTGAAAAAATTTTTCGAAGGATGGAAACTGTTATTTAGGAGGTCTGTTCCATAGATAAAATTTACGGATAATTAATTTTTCCTAATTACGAAATACGGCACTTTTCATTATTTTGTAAATTTTGGGAATCTTGAATTTACAAGAAAATATATATATATATTAAATACTTCAACTTTAATAAAACTGGAGTAATTTCAATGGGGTGTAATGTGGTTGTTACGGGGTGGTATTCGACGTGGATCGGCCTCTCAACTGATGGTGTTGCTGGTCACTCGGAGGGTCATCTTACAGAAATAAAACAACTACCTGTAGCACTGGGATACGTTCTTTTTATTACTTCAACTTACTACTACACATTATACTACTTATTACTTATGAATTGTGATATTCATATTCTAACATTCACATTAACATTAACGCTAATATTGATAATAGTTCTTAAAACACTATCGTTTGCATATTTATACGCCAAGTTCGTCATAAGTAAATATAAATAATATTATTTCTGTTTATTTCACGCTCTGAACTTGACTTCGTACGTGCGACCTTCCTACTTCTATTTATGTAACGATTAAACGTTCTTATGATTTATTGAAATTAGCTTCAAGGGAATTTATGTCTTTTATTTAAATATTATTGTTAACTTATTATATTAACCAAAAGGCATCACAGGGGTTTGCGTAGAAATGTTGGGGAAACTTCTAAGATCAAGAATATATAATTACAAAATTAATTAATTTACATACATTTTTTGATTCAATGATTTTTAGTATTATATGCGAAAATAGCAATTTTTATAGATTCTGTTAGGAATCTTCTTTATTTTTTCGAAATAAAATTTGATGCTCCTGTAGTATAAAGATCAATATTCAACAAACAAAATGCAAAATGTATATAGTAAAGAGGAATAAAAGATTATTAATATATAATTTTAAGATATACCTAATTTTTTTCATATCTTTTTCCAATGAAAATATGTAATAATTAATTTATCACCTTTTATTCATTATTTACAACCTTAACTCTTACCAAAGATTGAAAAAAAATTCTGATTGAATATTTATATTTTTTTCCGCCGTGCAGCAGAGTCGCGCGGATGCGGAATACATACTTAGTTTACTGAATTTTTTACGGACAAACCATTGATCGGACGAAAGAAACGCATGAGAACTTTTTTATTGCAAATTCTTCCCTTACACGGTGGTATTTTTTATTCTTCTCCACCTTTCTCCCAGCGTGAAATATTGAAAAACTATGATTTTTTTTTCTAATTTGGAAATCGATAGACTGGTAAACTTTTTTTTTATATTAATCTACATACTTCAAGGTACTTACGAAAAAAATGCTTGATAGCGTCATGAAAAAATTAGGAAAATCAAATTCGAATGCAAAGTATATTACAATACTAATAGAAATAAAGCTAAATGACAACGGTTTCGAATTGTTTAGCATTCGAATGTCTTAATTGTGAAACTCGATAAGTTGCTGTACCAGCAGCTACACGTCGATGTTTATTTGTAGCATTTTCGTTTCGAAAAATCAAATATTTTCAGCTTCGTTAATTGAATAAACGAACAAACTTTTGTGACGTTGATTGGGTTCGCAACGGAAATTCATGGAACTCCGTCGCCTCTAACTACGAAGAAATTATAAGAGATGTTTACAGAATGTAGGGATATTTTATCCACGGCACATAAATATTCAATACACTGAGCTTAATTTGAGCGTTTCAATGTTTTAGTTTTACATATATTAACGACCATTAAAAGCAAAGATGAAGACACTGGTTAACATCGATTTTTAAAACTTTTTTATTAATTTATTGCAATAATAAGATTCACTTCCTTTATTAACGCATCATTTGGATTAAAACACTTGCTTTCAATATGGATAGAAATGATCCCTAAACCTGGGAAACCACAAAATGAGGTAGATTAGATTTAGGAGCGGTTAGGCCCAACAACAGTTCAACCATGAACTGCAATTACGTTGAAAAAGCAAGTTGTACCAACCTGGATCAAGACTGAACCATAGATCAAAATTCGGTTCAGCTGAACGCATCATTTTGGTCCGTTCCAGCGTGGTTCACGCTTTGAACGTGCAACATAACCTAGCTTTTTCTGTTATTTGCGTTATGGTTGTACGAAAAGTCAATATTTTGTCAAGTTTATTATCAAACCTACGTGTGCAATATGGATTTAATATTAGCAGAATTAACGGATGAGAAGAAGAATTTTTAAAGCTATTTGATCTGGTCGGAAATCCTAGACTTCCTTAAACTTAGGGCCGGTTGTAGATGTAACAGGTGAACGTTAGTTTAACTGAATTGCCGGTCAACTTTGAACCGAGTTTATTTTGGTTTTCGTTGTAGAGTGCAAGATCAACATTAGTTTGGTTGAACGCCGTTCAGGTCACTTTGGTTGCACTGAACTAGGCTTTTCATCTGAAATTTTTATGTCCCATGCCAAACTTGATCGTTGACTGACAGTGTTGTTTGAGAATTATCATCGGTAAGTAGTTGTTAAAGGAGCGGGTAAACATACAACACGGCTCCTTCAACTGCGCAAAACTCAAGACTTTGCCAAATTTAGTAGTAAAATAACAATTTTGAAATAAATATGTGAATATCAGAAAGATAAAACTAAAAAAAACGAGAAAACCCAGGCCCAAACCCGGTTGATCAAAGTGTAACTATGTATAGAAATGTCAGAAAATAAGAAATAAAAAACTTGAAAAAAAAACAAGAAAACCCAGACCCAAATCCGGTTGATCAAAGTGTAACTATGTATGTAACTCAACGTCAAATGCCAAAACCCTCTTGAACCGCCTTTGATCGCCCTTCGAGGACCGTTCACGTGAACTTCTATTTGAACCACAGATCAGTAGTGACTGATGTACTTACAACAAAAATTTGCAATTAAACTCGGTTCAACGCAGAACCATAGTTGAACTATGCATCTACAACCGGGCCTTAGGGGGCATCCATTAATTACGTGAGCTCAGAATAGGTGGGGAGGGGTAAACGTTTCCAGAAATTCCAGATGACATGTGTCCAATTATTTCGATCGAAAAAGTACACGAGTCTCCATGGATCGAGTGAAAATTTGAAAAAAGTGTTGTTTTCATCTGTTTTTATTTCGAATTTTATTGAATTTGAATAAATTAAGTATAATATACCTGATAAAATAATTATTTTTCCGAGTAATAAAAATAAATTAAGTTTAAAATATTTTTAGCGTAAATCTCACTAAATCTCACCTAAGTTGGGGAGGAGTCTTAACCGAAAAAGAGCTCACGTAATTAATGGATGCCCCCTTGCCGAGAAAAGCCAAACCATTTTGAAAAATGGAATGATCACGAATTTAAATGTAGATTCCGATTTTCAATGGAAACGGCTCAATTTGTATTGATATCATTGTTTCAGAAACCTTTTTCATCGAAAAATTTGTTGATCTAAACAAACTTT
Source organism: Galerucella calmariensis (assembly GCA_910591675.1). Taxonomy (NCBI): domain Eukaryota; kingdom Metazoa; phylum Arthropoda; class Insecta; order Coleoptera; family Chrysomelidae; genus Galerucella; species Galerucella calmariensis. The sequence continues at coordinate 115,583 of CAJUYG010000877.1, read as the reverse complement.
CTCATTGTTTTGAAACTTCTTTGTTGATTTTGGGACATTGCGTTAAACAATCTTCGTACACGATATATAAGAGCAAAATTCAAAACATATTGTTATTTTCATCATCTTTTTTTTCAAAATCGCATAAAGCACCAAAAAGTATCATATGTTATTAGAAACTTTACATTTCATGGTAACCAACGTAGCCTGATCGTGAGATTACTTGAGTCGAAGAATTTCTTCGAACGACGTTCAATGTTGACTGTCAGTTCAACTGAACTGTCATTGATCTGAATTTGGTACAACCGGGCCCTAATGAGTTAGCTGATCGGTCTATTCTTTCTTTTTTCTTTTTAAAACTATTGTGATCCTCTAAGTCTAGACTACATTCTCCAGCTCAACTCTTTTAATATAGCAAATCAGTCTCGAATGTCTTGCTGGTGGCTTCTCTTGGCCCAGAAATAATCTGAATCTGCAGTTTCCTCCTCTAGGTAAATTAATCTGCAAATAGCCTTCGTCCGTCAATCCTTTGGTTGCCTGTTAAGCTTACAACGCCCTGTTAACAAACCTACTACGGCCTTGACAGTTTTCCTATCTTTGCTTAGTAGGTATGCCGTGAATGACTTCAAATGATTTTTTTAGTTTGTCTTTGTCCTGGTGAGATCACTCACCAATCTTTGCCACCTACTTCCTCAAGGCTATATTTATTGTATACTTTGCGACGCCGCAGATAACTTCCGGTCCAATCAATGAGACCTTGGCTGTCTGTGAAGATGGCAACTGAACCAAATGAGGTAGACAATAGAAAAATGATCTGCCATATTTGGTGATTGTTTCGAAACACAGCCATACCCATCAAATAATTCGTAAGTTAATCTAAAATTTACAAAAAATCATTATCGGATTTTAAAGTACCAAGCGTGGAACATTTTCATTCAGACGATTCGTTCAATCCTAAAAATATGCTGCAATTAGCAAAGTCCGCCACATCTTCTTCACCGGTCGCCCTGGGGAATAAACAAAAAAAATGCAATTTGCAATAGCACGTCTAAAACAAAAAGAGCTTACATCCATCTTCACTAATGTAGTACATGTTTAAAAACATGAAGGGATATCGATCCCGATACTCTTTTGCTATTACCAGAGGTGGAAACATGATACATGATCGCACTGTGGCGTACGCATAAAAATATATTTATTTGAAGATGATTGATTTTGAATTTTTTCATCCTATACGTACTTAATTGTTTTCGATCGTTGTAAAGTTGATTTAAAATTTCCACCATCTTTTTCACCCATCGTGTTGGTCTCGTTAATAAGTGTTAATAATTTGAAGACTTTGTCTTTAAGTCCTAACCAAGATTATGGGTATGAAGTTAAAGTTCCTTTTCTCCCTTGTTCAAAAAATCTTTTAATGAAGATGACCTTCTGTCAACCCCCATTTGAATTGGTGTTCTTTATCTACTCACTTTTATGCAATAATGCTGACAGGATCACCATGTAATGGATGTGTTGTCGATGAATACTTCCGTACATACTTATACGTAATGGTTAATTAATTACTAGTAGGTGACTATTGAATTATATAGGATAGTCTTTCTTCAAGTATTCTGTATCGACTTCTACTTTTGATCAATACTGAATGTACACATAGATTCAAAAGTTTTGCATCACCCTAAATCTCCGAAAAAAAAAAATGTGTTCATTATAAATGGATCAGAGATTAATCAAATAATTAGTTCCAATAAAAAAAAACGTGTATATTTGTCAAAAAATTTTATTATCCAATAATAAACTTGCTTTAAACATAAAAACTATTCTTAGAAATTAAATAAATTGAATACAAATTGATTCTTTTTAAAAAAAAGGTTGAGAGAGAACCTGCATGAGAACTTTTAATAAAGAGTATTGCCACCTCTAGAATTTATGCAAGCTTGAAGTCGCCTGCCCATGCTGTTTACCAAATTATTGATATTCTGTTGAGGAATATTTCGCCATTCTTCTTGGGCAGCATAAACAAGCTCTTGTACACTCCTGGGTAGATTTTTGCGCGCTGCCACTGCCCTGGCAAGCATGTCCCAAGCATGTTCTATGGGATTCATGTCAGGAGATAGGGCAGGCCAGTTCAAACGATTGATCCCTTCAGTTTCAAGATACTCATTTACAGCTCTGGTCCGATGAGGTCGGGCGTTATCGTCCATAAAAACGAAGGAATTGCCAACAGCTGCGCGCCATAGTCTCACGTGAGGATGTAGAATCTCTTTGAGATACCTATCACCAGTCATCGTTTCCTCCACATGAATTAATTCTGTGCGATCATTTAACATGATACCAGCCCAAAACATAGCACTTCCTCCTCTGAAGGGCGGCACGGGGCGAGCATGGGCAAGCTGAGCAACTCTCGTTGGATCCCGCCACACACGTATTCGATCGCTATCTTGTACCAAACAAATCCTTGTCTCGTCGGAAAAAAACACCGAATTCCAAAATTCTTCAGGCAAGGCCGCGTGTTCTTGAGCCCACTGTAGTCGGCGAACTCCTGTGCTCAGGTTGTAGTCTGGGCACTCTTATTGGTCGGCGACACCTCAAACCTGTCGCAAGTATTCGTCTTCGTAATGTCGAGATCGATACTTGAACTCCCAACGCATGTCTCATATCTCTTTGGAGTGCTGGTATTGCCATGGTCGGGTTTCTTCGGATAGTTAAGTGGATATAGCGGTTCTGCCGCTGATTAGTAACACGCCTCCTACCGCTTCTAGGTCTATCACGAAGAGAATTGGTCTGGTGATACCGGTTCCATACACGAGACACATCACTTTGCCAAACGCCAACTCTGTTTGCCACGAACCTTTGAGAATGACCTTCTTCAACTAAAGCCACTATTCTTGCACGGTCAATCTCACTTATGACTTGACGATTCATGTTTGCACTTAAAATCGTAAAAATCAAATGCCTTGAATGTTAAAATGATCGCACTAAATATGTTATTTTACAAAAAAAACTGTAGACATCTGTATATTGCAAAAAACATGGAACATATTGAAATGGTAAACATTGATAAACAAGCCAACAAAAAATTGTTAACGCAAAAAAATTCCTTCGCATCCGAAGAAGGTGATGCAAAACTTTTGAATCTATGTGTATATTTATATAACTGGTCAAGTTTGAGTAAAACAGATAAACATATAATTGTTGTTGTCTTGCACCACGCTTGAACTTGACAATAACCTTCTTTATTTACATTTATATAATAATGAAATGTTCGAACGCCTTGTTGAAATAAGATCAAGGGAATTTAATTCTTATGTTAAATATTTATACAGGGTGATTCATAAGTAATGGGCCAAATGTAAATCTACGTTCAGAAGGCCAAAATAAAAATATTAATGCTACGTCGACCACCGTGAAATGTAGTGTAGTGAACTAGTAAAATTCAAATATCTCGAAAATCGTTAATATTTTGAAGATCAAAGAACTATAGCTTTTTTCCACAGAAATGATGGGGCTATCCAAATTAAATAGGTAAGTTGTAAAATAATGAGCGATAAAAAATTTGTAGCTGATTTCATCTAATTCATATGGCGCATGTGGCGACATCTCCGAGTTAACTCAAATCCTCTCACACATTCTTGTTTACAAAAACTAGTTCATACCCAATTTTCAAGTCATTATGTAGAAAAGTTGCTGATCTATTAACAAAAATCTATTTTATTTTTTCCGCTTTAACATCCTGTACCTCAGTAAGGAGCAGACTAAGACCCATTATTGTTAATGAAAATATTTTTATTTTGGCCTTCTGAACGTAGATTTACAATTTGGCCTATTACTTATGAATCACCCTGTATTATATTATTATATTGGGCCAAAAGGCATCACAAATAGTTTGTGATTCCATAAAACTGATCTGAAACTGTGAAGTGTCGTTTGAAGCCTCTTTTTTTACTAAATGTCCTGGTATCCATACTAGAGACTCTGTGTTGTCTTTTGCCAGCCTATTGACGGTTTCTTGACAGTTTTTTCACCAGTATTGGGCGGAGTAGAATTCATTGAGACCTCTGGCGGAAAAAATTGTAACTGTCGCAACGAGTAAAATAGTTCGTTTTGTATTGCTTTCGTATTATATGCAATTCAACGTTATTATTAATTTTGTGTCAGTGACAAGTTTAAAACTGTGTTTTTCCATTTAACTCGACTGTCATAATTTCTGAGGTGATATTCTTATATAATCAGAGATATTATGGAAGAGGTTATGTTATTCTATTTTTTTTTATTGTAGATCAAAGAGAAAATAAGTCGGTATTAAAGATTTAAAATATTACTCAATACAAACCTACCTTCTCTGCGACTTTTGTAAATATAATTATATCAAAAATAAAATAAAAACACGAAATCAGACCTGAAACTAAACAGTTAATTGAACGCTTGTTGTACTTTTCACAAATATCAACCATACCTATTACTTCAAAAATAAAAATATTAGGAGTCAAAATTTAGTTAAACAACACAAAATACTAAAGCACAACCAGAGAAAAAGCAAAAGTTTTACAAAACACACACTGAAAATAACTAAAACAGCAAAATAAAACCACTTAAATATCAAAGGGCTTATACGGCAGTTGATTTGTTTTACTCGTTGCTAAGATGACATTGACATTTTAGAGCGCCATCTATCGAATTCTACTTTTCCCAATAGACTCAGTGGTTGGATTGTGGATAATATCTTGAAGAAGAGTATGGCTGTCAGTAACTATCATACCATAGATAATCGCTCTGTATCTGATCCACAAGTCCATTCGGATTTCCTGCTGCATATTGTTATCACTCACAATTTAACAAATCGACATCCCTTCAAGAAAAATTTCTCGGTCGAACACATTAAAAAAATTCATCTCAAAGGGCATTGTATGTTTTTCGCTTCTCATTCGCAAGAATATATTCAGGCTTAGTCAGCCGTAACAATGTAAACGGGTTTCGAGTTTGTGTTATTGAACTCTTTCAGCATTACTTTACATCAATTCGGCCGAGTTTTTTCTTTCAATCGCGAGTACTGGATAGAGGGGATGCGCGTACATAAAATAGAAAGTATCCAGATTCATGTAATATGTAAGTTTCGACATTAATATTTATCACAATAGCAAACGTAGCAACTTTCTTTCTGTTTATTTTGTAGCGAAGTACAGCTAGGAAGCAAGTAGTATAATATATGTGATTTGCTGCTAACTGTAAATAGACACAACCTATTAGTTGACTGCAACCGTAACGAAAATCATACTAGCAATGTAGGTACTGTTTACTTTTGAAATTGAATGGTCCAATATTTAGTCGAACAGAAATAAAAAAAATTATATTGTATAGACAATATAATTGAGTTGAATGTGTGAAATAATCAATGTTACAAAGGTGGGTATCAAATATATAGTTTCGAAAAGCCCATAAACGTGTTCCAATCGGAAAATCTGCACAGCTCAATAGTGGTAGAAGATATAAAAGGAAATTTATTATTATCATGTCGATTTGTCACATACGACGGTGCTGTTCAACATTTCGCGTTTGAATTTTTAAATTTCCAGACTGTTGGAGAAGTCGAAGATCTCCACACCAATGGCCCCCAAGAAATCCTGACACAATCCTTTGGATTTTCGTGGCATTCTAATGAATGTCTAGCGAATGCTTGTATTTTGCTGGAGGTGTACATTTTGGAGCAAATGTATTACTTATAAGTTCATGTTAATAGGAATTTCACGATAAAAAGTCGATGATGTCATTTTTAGTTACTTTCCTGCTTATCAGAATAAATATTAATTTACCAACCGTAAATACGCAATTTATCCTCAACAGCCAGGACAATTTACAGCTAACGGGTTGGCTTAACCTCAAGACGTTGTCAGATCAACTGGTAAAATTCCCCAGTTTGTTTTGACGTTTATTGACATTCGATAATCGTCTAATATTCACGTCATCATCATCATCATCAAGTTTTTGGAACTTTAGTTCTTCACGTCAGGTTATGTTAGAGCGACCGGGGGTCGCGACGCAAGAGATCTGACAGTTACGTTACGTTATGTTACGTTGTTTCGTTATGTGCCTTGCTTGCGTGCGTGTGCTCTCTCCTGAGTCTCTCTCGTTTACGAAGCAGCGATTCATATGCTTCGGCCGGGAATCGAACCCGGGCCGCCCGCGTGAAAGGCGAGCATTCTACCACTGAACCACCAGTGCTATATTAAAATTCTATGCAAAGCTGGTATTCCCAGTGCTGGTGATCTACTTGAATTTTTTCGGATAAATTTTTACTATTATTTCCATAATTTTTTCTGCGCGATTGATCTTTTTTGTTTATTTACAGCATCGGTTGTCAGGACGGTAGGTTGTGTTAACTGGTTTCTAAGTTTAACACGTCGGTAAGTCATTTACTTACCGCTCAGACGTCAAAAAGTAATAAATAGCATAAAAACAATTTCACCAAAATGCAAAATATATTTTAAACTGATCGAGAAGTATAAATGTAACTTTTACATTTCGTTCATTTCGAAGAAATTTAAATTATTTTATTCGGAATTTATTTAAATACGATCGCGCAAAAAGCATCTCGAACGTTAAGGGTAATTACAACGTTTGCATGTAGATTCCTCTCGTAAAATTGGACAAAATGATATGAGGATTAAAGGGGTCTAGCACATTTACTTTTCGAAATACAGGGTGTTGAAATTTTGTTTTAATTCGATAACTTTAAAATGGATGGATAAATTGATTCAATCGTTCAAGTGCGATATGGACAATCCACACCAGTCGAACAGCATATTTTTTTACGACACACTCAAGAAAATCTAGAAAATAAAAATTTCTATAAACTGTAATATAACTTCAGTTATCTATAATAATGAATATTCTGCTAAATATTTCAAACGTCTACCTGTTGTCGTTATTAATATCAAGCAGAATGATTATTTAAAAATAAAATTAACAATAAAAAAAACTTCTTCACGAGGAATCGAACCCGGGTCTACCGCGTGAGAGTCTGGTTTGCTTACTACTCGACCACCGAGAGATATGCAAATTGCTTAATTATAACTTCAGATGTATTACATAATTTTTGCTTAAAAGGAACTAAAGTTCCTACCGTGTGTCCCGCGACACGTTCTACCTTTTTTTTGTGCTTTTAAATTCATTTTTTCTTTGAGATTGAAAAAACAGTTATTTCCATGACTAATTATTTAGGCAAATCTGCATTGTGTTGTTAATAAAATGCCGAAGCAGCTGAACAGTAACTTGACATGGTAACATCTTTGTTAAGCTCTTTTGAACGCGAATGCCGAAATGGGGAGACCGCTTCTCCCGCTTACTGCTGTAAGAGACGTAAGTAAATAGTATTCGCTATTTGTATTCATTATTATTATTGTTACAAAATGATTAAATGTTTTTAGTGTTTAAGTAGAGAAAAAACTACAGCTTGACAACATCACAATATTTTGCTTTGCAGCGTCATCGTCTTTTTATCGTAAATAAACTATATAACAAAGCTATTGCTTCTATTGAGATGTTTATAGGGAATTTTCGTTTTAAAATTGAATAAATAATTTGTTCACAATAATATTTGAGATAACTTTGGAAGCACTATTAATATATTGCGTTGCTTCAAAGGACTGGATTTTATTCTGCAGATTTTAAAGCAAATGTCAAGTGTTTTGACGTCTGCGCTCAGCGGACGTCCGCCATCTTGAATTTTTAAAAAATAGCAGCCTAGGTGACATCAGAAAGAAGCTTATTTTTTTCCTTTTTCAAAGTTAATTACAATGTATCACTCCACTTATTGCTTATAAGGGTGAACTTATTGAGGATCAGCATGTACCACTTTTCACCATAGTAGCTTTTTGGTAAAATGAATACGAGCATTTAAAAATTTAAAACAAAAATAGCGACACATTAATAAACTCGACTTTTAATACTCAGCTTTTGAATGGCAACTATTATAAAATAAAAGGAAATGATTCGAAATATTGAAATTTCATCAATGCTAACAATCAACTTATTTTGTGCCATAAAGCAAAAGCTGTCAAAGGTATTGAGCGAGACAAATTCAATACGAAACGGCAAGTGTAGTGTGGTTTTTTGACTGATTTTAATTACTTTTTTGAAGTAAATTGTCAGTGAAAAATTCAATTACCAAAACGTCCAATTGGTTTTGCCGGGATAACACACAACCGCCGCTTTAGTGATGTGGTTTATTACTTTTTTTTTCGGTCGATTCCGCCGCGGAGTTTATCATGACTTTCGAGTCAGTTCCAGGCACAAATATTCTTTCCTGTTTTCTCTTCTTTTTTTTTCAGATCATCTTTGTAGGTCAGCTCAAAATACAATATCATATTTTTTATGGAGAAATTTAATATGTAGGGTCGAATAACAGCAGTTTAGGGCAGCAATTTTTTTATTATCCTGAATTGTGAACAATAAAAATATCCTACATATCGACTAAAACAGCAAATGATACTTCATTGTGTGGAAATAAGGTTATCAACTTCAAATTAACCCTTTTCTACTTTCAAAATTATCAAGAATTAATAACGATCGAAGGTACAATGTTTTCAAGAAAAAGATTTAAATTGTTTAGGTACATTCGTAGTAACGAAAGGCTAAAATGGGCTATTAGCGGTTTTCAAAGCACCAGGAGGCAATACAATTTTTCAGAATTACTCCAGCAAAGACAAGGCCAAATTCTACCACATCTGGTTAGAATTAGTCGAAGCAGCTTACAACTTACTAACCTACCAGAAGCATGAAGAATTGTTACCAGCAGCTGAAAAAAGGAACACAAGAAACGCTAACGCCCTAACGTATACTTTGGCAAGCTTATCTGAAGCCGTGAAAGGAATGCAGTCGAAAACATTCGATATTGCCACGTTTAACTATGAAAAAGCTAAAGTGCTAAGTATGTAGTGATAATAATTAGAAAAGGGACTTTTTATTATTAACAATATCAACAATATGATTAAACGTTAATTCTTTAATGTGTTTGTTTCCTTGGATTTTTTCTTCTTTTTTATGAATGTTAAAATATAAGCACTTTTTTGTTATGGGCTTCTCCAAGCTCTGGCAGCGTTGTACGAAGACCATAATTTCCACACCCTCCGAATTACATACTTGGTGATTTTTATCGAAAGCTGACTTCTTATTCGCAAGCGCATGCGTGTGTTCTTCCCTCTAACTTCGTCAATAATATTGATTTATCCAGTGGCGTTGGTATTGTCAGTGACCTTTGTATTTTCAATTTTACTTGGTAAATTGGTACCGTACGCTATTTGTACGTTTATGACAGATATACGCCATGTTTCCTCGCCTCTTACCGATGCCCCGTAGCTTCAGATAAACTTGTCAAACTATACAACTACCGCTAACAGCCCTAGTGGTTGATGCAGTATATGTTAAATGAGAAATGACCCAAAATTCTCCAGACCAATTAGCCTAACATAGTTCGTGCTTGATACTTTATTAGAAAGGAAATCCTATAGAGATTATCTTTCCACCTGCAGATCTATTGACAATGCACTAGTACAAATGAAGGAAGATATTTGAGATGCCTTAAATATCTAATCAAGAAACTGAAGGAAGTTTTGACAAGACTCCGGTTGAAGCTGTCAAGAGAGTATTACATAGGAAAGGTGTAGTAAGAGCAAAGTCCAAATGTATGTCGCAACTGCTCACTAGAGGATTCACTTAATTACAGCTTCAGGGCGGATGATATCTACCTTATACTGATAAGGTGCAATGCGCCGAAACTGGTCTACAAGTCCTTTCTAATTACAAACCATGATGGTAGGCTATAACTTGAAGAAATACCAGCCCCATTTAACTCAGAGGTGTAATGGCTCATGCTCCGGTAATAAAGCAGGGGCTGGAATTTACTCTAGGAACCCAAGGACACAAATCTGTGTACCATTGGGTGATGGTGTATCTGCATATCAGGCCGAGATATATGCTATCTTGGAATGTGCGCAGATAAACCTAGACAGAGGTTATATGGATCGACGCATAACCATAAACACCGACAGTCGGGCAGCAATTAAAGCCTTGAGTGGATATACCATCAACTCATTGCTTGCTGACGAATGTCGAGAACGACTTGCTGATATTGCAAGTCGGAACGCAGTGCGGCTAGAATGGATTTCGGCCCATTCTGGTTTTGAACGCAACGAAATGGCGGATGCACTGCCTGCGGAAGGGGTGGCAGCTCCCTTCTGCGGCCCGGGCCTAACAAAACAAACAATACGCAAGGAGACGAGGAAGTGGCTGAGGAACCAGCACCTCCCTCATTGGAATACTCGGCAGGGTCCTAGACAATCCAAACTTTTACTGAAGGGATGGACACGCTAGGGCAGCTATTGAACTACGAAGGAGTAGGTTGAGGAAGATAGCAGGACTACTAACAGGGCACTGCTGTATGAGGAAGCACCTCTACAACCTAGGAGTAGAGGAAAGTTCCCTATGTAGGGGTTGCGGCATGACTGACGAAACGTCAGTCCATGTTCTCTCAGAGTGTCCACACTGGGCTGTACTACGCAGGCGAATCTTCCGAGTCCCTGTTATGGCCCCTGGAGACACAAGCAGGCATCCACTGAAAAATGTTGTGGCCTTTATTGAAGGGCTCGGCTTCATGGATGTCTAGGAAGCAGGAATGGCACAATGGGTCTGCCAGTGGCCTCAGTGCCGGAACCTTGGCTTGAGTTTGTCTAGGTCAAGGCTCGCCTGCACATTTAGTAGTAATAGTAGTAGTAGTAGTAGAGGTGTGATTCAATGTCCTTCGTGGCATGTAGCAAGGGAAGTAGTTGTTGCTTCTTAATGAACGGTCTGATCTTTGAAAAGTAATTGAACTATTATCTTTGACATCTATCAACCAGAGGTTGTCCACAAGGAGTAGTGGCATCCTCGATGATGTGGAGTCCGATGTTTGTCTAGCCCCTGTTCTGCCTAAGAGACCTCGGAACATCCTGCAAAATCATACGCCATTGAAATTGGCATAACAGCCATGGGAAAATTTGATAGAATCAATACGAATACCTCACCAAAATCCAATTTATAGCCTAGTAGAAGAAAATTGAAAGCCACTGGGGGCAAGGTATATATTTTATGTAAACCACCTTGTAACGGGCATAAATTTGTCGATTGGGTCACATTGTATTTATCATTTCGGTCACGTTTAACTTGTTTATCGATACGATCACTAATTTCCGTAACAGCAACTGAATTTAGGGGTTACTCACATAATTCGGTAACACGAAACTTGAAATTGAATTAATTCATTTGTACTTTTTTAAAATTTATTCAGCACTTAACACTATTATCCGTGTCAGCTTCGTAATTCTGTTTGCTGGTGATCAAATTTCCAGTCAGTAATTTCATTATCGGAGTGAATTTTTATCTTAACGAGCCTCATGTATCTATTTTTTATTTATTTAAAATACATGGAGAGTAATGGATGGAGTTAATTGTTGATGACAGGAAATTTGGGAAAAAGTGTACCAGTCAAGTCACTATTATTTGATATTTCTTCTTTAAAATAGTGTACCTTACATTTTGCAGCTTCATCTACTCGCCAAGCTAATTCAAATGCAGCGATATGGAAAAATCTTTTTAAAATACCTATGGGAGTATTTTCAACTAGCGTCTAGCCGTTGTCATAGCATTTCTCTCGAAGATGAACGATAGGCGCCAACGTTGTCAAATTTAGTAGTAACATAACAATATTGAAGTAAATATGTAAATATCAGAAAATGAGAAATGGAAAACTAAAAAAAAACAAGAAAACCCAGGCCCAAACCCGGTTGATCGAAGTGTAACTATGTATAAAAATATCAGAAAATAAGAAATAGAAAACTAAAAAAAAAAAACAAAAAAAAACCAGGCCCAAACCCGGTTGACCAAAGTGTAACTATGTATTAAAATATCAGAAAATGAATGAAAAACAAAAAATAAAACAAAAAAACCCAGGTATTAACCGGGTTTCGAACCTTCGATCTCTGGGTTGTAAGCTCAGTATCCTACCAGCTTGGCTAATCTGCTTACATTCAATCACATCGAATAAAAGGTTAAAGGCTGCCTGGACGCATGCGCACCTCAACTCCTAAACTTGAGGAGTGCCGAGTACAATAAATTAAATTTGACAACGTTGGTGCCGAGTCGGGTAAATAAGCTCTCGTTCGGGAGCCATGCTATGACAACTGCTAAGCGCTAGTGTATTTTCATTTCCTAGTAATGCCATTTTAACAATTTCACTTTTGGTTAATGCTACTTAAATATTTTTACATTTTTGCCAAATTAGTTTATGCATGTAATTGTCTAAGCTTTACTTTGTTGGCCATTTTTATGTGATTTTTGATGTGTTGAGATCTATTTATTTATAAAAATTGTTAAACTGCCATAATCTCCTAAATCACTGAGTCCCACAATTTATTTAACAATATTTTGATGGACTATTGTCAGATTCGGATGATTTTTATCCCGTCTCTATTTAAATTTCCTTTGTATCCTGAAATTTTCATTTTATTAGATGGATATCATCTCAATTCAAAATCGTTCTTATTCAAATAATCCTGCTTCCTGAATTTGACACTTCATTATGGTCACAGCTCCCGGAGAATAGATCATATCCATCTCGATCAACTTTATACGACAGTGGAACACAAATTTTTCTTTATTCTGCATAATATCAATGGCCTTTTTCGTTCCGGAAAATCAGTTTAAAATGTTATTGCTTTTTCAAAAATATTTGTTTCTTAAAGGATTGTGGAATTGGATTCATTCATTTAGATTAGCCTACGAGGGTGTACCCAATGAAATCATCAATTATTAATATTCTGCTCCCCACTACAATTTGAACCTATTATATTCTGACTGCAAATTATCATTTTCTATTCACCCTGTATCCCAGGCAATATTTTATGGACTTTCCACTTGATTACAATACTACAAGTGATCCAGAGGTTTTAGTCAAAATTATTTAAGTGACTTTCTCCATAAGTTGCGCTTGAAACAAATTTAGATTTTTGTTTTGGTGTTATGGAGAAGAGAACGAGAACTTTGTGCTTTAATTGAATGAATTCTAAAGAAAATGAGCCTGGAAGCTTAGAAGAAAATTGGATCGTCAAATAATCAACGATAATAACCACTGGGAATGATGTATTGACTCACACAATCGGGAGACGAAAAAAAA
>CAJUYG010000877.1:0-102303 GCA_910591675.1 Galerucella calmariensis | reverse complement strand
TCTTTTCAGACACTAGTAGCCGGCCACAAAGTGTCTCGTCTGAAAGGAAGAGGTGCAAAAAATTGTTGTAATAGTAAACTAATCCACGGTTGTGTCTTTGTAATTCGCTTCAAGCTTTTATCTTTAGCGCAACAATTTTAATGTCTGAAAATAGGGACGCATTGGCAAACAAAATTTTTTTATCCAACGTCGCGCAACATTGCAAGCTCCTTCAAGACAAAATAGAGCTTGTGCACACCGCATTAAACATTGTCTCACAATGTTGAGCAATGTATAGTAGCAGTCAGAAACCAGGACCAGCTGGTGTTTTTGGTAGAGCATTATTTCCGCTCATTTGGAAATGGTCGTAATGATGGTCCAAGCTCACAGATCAATAAAATTTGAACAAACATTTAATAAAGTAGCCACCAGTTAAAGCGTGACCTTATTGTTGAGTGTGTCAACGTAAAGGTTCTTCGAGTCGTAAAAAACAGTTTGAACTAACGAAAACGGACCAAGCTGGGCATTTACCTTAAAGAAGTCTTGTAAGAACTATAAGAAAAACTCAATATTAGTGAAATGTCTGCACGTAGCATGTTCAAATCAATTGGTAGTTATCCATACCGCATTCAAGTTGGACAACGACTAAATGCTGCGGACAAACGTGAAAGAAATTTACTGTGGTCGAGTGTTAATAGCATAATTCACGAAAATCCAGAATTCTTGGAAGCCATATTCATCTTATCGGCTCTATTAGGTGACGAACAAAAGGATTTCTTGGATCTGAACGTCCTATTGAGAATCCACTCCACAGAGTTCGAGTTACCGTTTGGTGAGTGGTATCTGCTCATGGAATAATTGGTCCTTATTCCGTTTGAAGACAAGAATCAGAATCACTTTACTGTCAACCAAGAGCATTATACAGTGAAATCTAAAGGTCCTCACACAATGGTTCCAACAAAATGGAGGGTGTAGCGAGCCATACAGCAGTGCGCAGCCTAGAATTACTCCGTCAGCATTTTGATAATAGAATAATTTCTCGAGGAACGGATTTCAATTATTCTTCTCATTCACCTGATCTGACGCCACCAGATTCATGCATTTGGGCATGATGAAACAAAAAGCCCGCCTGCGATTAGTCCAGAACTATGAGGAATATTCAAAAAGCAATTATATCAACCACTTTCTTTAAAAAAATATAAATTTTACCTCTGCCTACTGGAAGTTACAGATACTTGATGTACATCTCATTTATTTGATCTTTATATTTATTCAAAGTGGGGAAGCGGCGGACGAATTCAGTTAAATTTTATTAGTTCCTGGACAAATTTTACATTAAGTTTGAAAAAAAAACTTGGGACAAATCCAGATCTTCCGATTATAGATGGAACAAAATTTAAAAAGAAGTTCTTCCACAAATGTTACTCTTGCAGACTTAATCCATTTCATCATCAGCAATTTCTTATCCTCCATTCTATTTTGGGCATCTCTGCTAATACAACCCTAATTTTTATTTATTTCATACAAACTAAATCAATTTCTCAGCCTCTGGCAAAGTTGGTTGCCCTAAAATATAAACCCCGATATAAGGACCGAGAAGTCACACTCCCCCGCTCCCCCAATTATGTGTATCAAAGTTGTTTGAACGGTACAAAATTGGATGGTAAATAGTAGATGTACGGCTCTCGCTCTGGAAAATCTTTTTATGAGTGTGTAAAATCGTGAGGTGGATCGCCCCAAGCGTGAACAATTTCCCGAGAAAACTTTTCCGAAGAGCCCGCATTGCATTACAATAAATTGTTGACGAACCGCCACTATATATAAGAACGAAAAATGGATTAGATAATATGGAAAGCGAAAAAATTGAATGCAAAAAAATATCGGGGATAAAATTAAGGCAAACATGTTTCAAACTCAATCAATATAAAGTACGTCTTTATTGTGTTTGTATATTATGAATAGAATACTTTTTTTTTTATGAAAACACGTCAAAAATCATATGAAGGGGGACGTGATCCCCTCTCCCAATGGTCATCCCACCCAATTTTTTTAAATGGAACACTCTTTATATTATTGCTTTGTTGGATAGAATTCCAATTTCCTAATAATAACAATAGAATTCGTAACAAATCAGCGAATAATTACTAAATTATGTTACATGGTGCTCAAATTGACTTCCATTGGTTTCCATGCTAAGATACAATCGAGGAAGAGGAAGAGAACGCTTAACCTTTCTGTAGAGCGAATGAACTGATCTGGTACACAGTTGGATCAAAGAATGAGCTCGGCACCGGAGCGGGCATATACAGCAAGTCGAGCAAATATGAAGGAATCGTCTCGCTTGGAAAATACGCCTCGGTATTTCAAGCAGAGGTCTACAACAACAGGCAGATCAGGATCTACAGTGACAGTCAAGCTGCCCTTAAAGCACTTCAGAGCTCTAAGGTAACATCCTGGCTGGTATGGGAATGCGGCGAAGAACTAAGAAGACTGGCGATTCGGAAGTGTAACACTGGAGTGACTTTCAGGTCACAAAGGAATCACTGGCAATGAAAAAGCTGACGAACTCGCAAGAGCAGGATCGTCAACTCTAATGAACGGACCAGAACCAGCTGTGGGCATTCCCAGATGCTCAGCTAGGTCATGGTTAAAAGGGTGGGTAAAAGAACAACACAATAAACACTGGAAGAATACGCTCAGGCAAATACATAGGAAGAAATTCATAAAAAAAACCATGAGAAAAAGTAGCAAAAGACTTGCTCCCAATGAGCAGTAACAAACCACGCACCATAACGGGGCTACTCACGGGACACTTTCCCACAAAGGAGCACCTGAACAAAATAGGGCTGTATAACGGATAAGATGCAAAAAGGATACCGAAAGAGCTCTGCATATACTATGCAACTGTGAGACGCTGAACCACAGGAGGCAGAAACTGAATGGTAGACCCCAAATGACTCCGGAAGACTTCTACAACCAACCAGCCGGTATGAGCTAATACAGGGAACGGATTGGATGAATATGCTGTAGTCAGAGCACTAGGAGTATCCACAATAAGCCCAGGAGGCTGAGGTGGTGCCGGCGAAGGGACGGCTCCTTAAAAAAAAGATACAATCGAGCCTCAAATGAGTTTAAAGCAATATGTAACATTACTGGGGTTATTCATAAATAATTAGCTGACGTAAATCATCTATAGATGCTGGAGGCATGCAAAAAACGCTGTTATATGATCCAACGAGTACTCAGAGGCTCACGGAGGTAATAACACCTTTAACTGACTTTAAATCTCTCTGAATATTATTTATTTAGCGTATGGTTATAATTGGAATTAGAGGTTCAATGTCTTCAGCCATTCAATGGCTCCGTTTTGTAAATTCTTGATTTCTTCAATATCTCCGTTGTAGGCAAGAAGTGGACACTCCATCATGATGTGGTCTGTTGTTTGTTGAGGATGACCGCAGACACAGCTTTCAGTATCCGAGAGGCCCCATTTATACATCAATGAATATGACCCAGTTCAATAATACCAATAGATCTACTAGCTTCATCCGCACCAATTTACGTATAAGCATTATTTGTAATTTCAAATTACAGTTGACTGAATAAAGTGGAAACAATAACTGATGTGAATTTGATGAAAATATAAAAGAATCTTGCCTTAGACTCAAAAACTTGTCAACTTGGAAAGAACAAAGATAGTCAGAAGAGCAAGTAAACATTCAATATATTACATACAAAACCTTTTAACATAAATCCAACATTTGTGAGCAGTTTATTAAAGAATATATATCCGGAGATAGCTGTGCAATCATCCTGTCTTTTATAAAGCAATATTCGGACATGCTTTTCATATTTTATATTTCAAACTATAAAAGTATGTTCGCTTTTCTTCTCAATTACTGTCGTGTACTGGAAAACCTTATTTGTTTGACTTAAATGTAATTTATATTATATCTAGCATGGTCAAATGTCAGTTGTGGTAAGTGTATGTATAAATACTGAGGTATAACCAAAAGGAAATGGAAACCATGATGAGCAATTTGAAAATGAATACACGATGAAATGAAACAATTGAATTTTTTTAAATTTCCATTATATTTGAACCTATGATCATCTTAAACTTGAGACGTGTTTCGCTATTAAATTTATACTATGCATTACGGAATTTTGAGGATATTGACAAAAACATTTGAAAAAACAGCGCGTTAGGCCACACACGGACCCAAAGCTTCTACTTTTTTTGTTATATTCCTCCATCTTTCAATCCCCTCACAGCCCTCTATTCCTTATTCTTTCATGTCTTCTTTAACAGCATCCATCTATTATGTATCTTAAATATTGTTAATTTCTTTTGTTGAGTTTATATTTAGAAATGATATCTATGAGAAATTTCAAAATGAAGATGCTCTGGCTCTGGTTATGCTTCTGCTCAATCTTCGTTTCATTTCCGGATAAAGCTGTTTTATTTTTTCCTTTCAGATAGTTTTCTCTTTTTAGTATAATTTATATAAATCGTGTTTCTTGTTTTTTTTATTTATTAATCTTACCTTTTATCACATTGTGATAATTTTACATTTTTTACAAATTTTCTCTTCAATTTAATGTTCTCTTTTATTCATTCAAATTAATTTGCTGCCTAAATATTTTTGTAATACTTTCTCCTAACTTCTGCGGCTCTCACCTATTCATGTATACCCAAATCAATAATTTCTCCTTTTCAAATTTTATCTCGCAAAAGAATCTTGTCAAGTTCTTTCTCTAATGGATTGAGATGATTATTGAGAAAGCTTATCAAACGAATTTTTCCTCGTTACAGATTATCTAAATATTGTTGATTTCTTTTGTTGAGTTTATATGTAGAAATGATATCTATGAGAAACTTTGAAATTCCAAAATGAAGATGCTCTTTTCAATAAGCTATTTTCCAATAATATTCTTCTTTCACCCACTATTTTAGCTGTTCAAACATTTTTCTTCAAAACCAAATAGTATCAGGTGTTCGACAATTTACTGGAATACAATAAAAGACTCGATTTATTTGACAATCAATAAATTAAGGTTTTATGAAAAACGGTGAGGGTTTCACGAAGTTATCATAAAGACAAACTTATTCACAGTCTGAAAAAAGTTTTATTTATGACATTTCAATACATATGTCGGTAGTCTTCATGTGGAGGAGTATTCTCTTGGGACTATTGAAAGAGACGAGACTTTGCTGATGTGAAGGGGATTTATTGATATTTGATAAAAACATCTTAAGAAAATAAAAATGAAAACGGAATGTATTTTGAGTCAAGGTGAGTTGTTAGCAAATGGTAAAGTTTCGGAAAATTTACCAGTTAGCAGTGGTGTACCCTAAGGTTCGGTTTTGGGACCAATTCTTTTTTTGGTATTCATTAACGATGTCACAGAGTTAATGTTAACAAAGGCATTTCTGCTTGGAGGTCCTTATAACTCAGTGGCAGAACTCTACAATCGACCCTAAAATTTTGAGTTACATTGGCATAATTAAATTTTATAATACAGGGTGTCCCAAACAAGAGTGACTGATTTTAAACATAAATGCCCAGCTTATTAATTGTTCCAAAGATATGGGGTTTTCACTAGTTTCACTAGTTTATCAAAGAGATTTTTTTAGGCTTGGCTGGCATTTCATCCCATCAACACAGGGTTTTTTACTAATGTTGGTCAAATTCAAAGGGGAAAATATGTATTATTTTAAATGGAACACCCTATAATTTTTGATCTCATTCGAAAGAGCAATCATTCCCCTTTCCAAAAATGTATAGTTTTCTATCTTTTGTTTCATCAACAACAAAGATAATCGAGGTTTCATGTAGTAGTACATTTTTAATTACATGAATAATTGCCAACAAATCTGATAAACAGTTTATTTAGTAAGAAAACATGATAACATTATTCAATACATATGAAGGAGGAAGAACAAAAAAGTTACAATAAATGCTGCATATGCCTACCCTCTTCGTTTATGCAAATGAAATTTTAAATTTTCAAATGAATTTTCTAACATTTCTTGCGGAATGTTTTCAATAATGTTCCTGATATTATTTTTTAGTACTGCTAAATTGTTAGGCTTAGGATTGTAGCACCTATCCTTCACATATCTCCAGAGAAAAAAATCTGGGACAGTTAATTCAGGAGACCGCGGTGTCCATTCAATCGGTCCAGCTCGACCAATCCACTTATTAAAAAACGTTTTTAATGAATCTCGTGCTATTAACGAATAATGTGGTGGTCAAAATTGCTGATTTTGTTGTTATGCGTTAAACGGTCACAGCATGAGTTGATTTAAGGCATCAAAATACGTTCATATGAAATTACTAATTAAAAATGTACTACTACATGAAACCTCGAATATCTTTGTGGTTAATGAAACAAAAGATAGAAAACTATACATTTTTGGAAAGGAGAATGATTGCTCTTCCGAATGAGATCAAAAATTGTAGGGTGTTCCATTCAAAATAATACATATTTTCCCCTTTGAATTTGACCAGCATTAGTAAAACACCCTGTGTTGATGGGATGAAATACCAACCATGCCTAAAAAAGTTTCTTCGATAAACTAGTGGAACTAGTGAAAACCCCATCTCTTTGGAGCAATTAATAAGCTGGGCATTTATGTTTAAAATCAGTCATTCTTATTTGGGAACCCTGTATGTCAAATTTGTACATTATATCATGTTTTGTATAGTCAGTATTTTTATTTTTTTATATTTGTTTTTATCTTTATTTTTCATATATTTTTCACAAAATTGTAAAATTTTATCTTATCTTATCTCTATTTGTCTTCTTAATTTTCATGCGACTATGTATTTCAAATGTTTCCATGCAGCCGGGAAAATGAGCAATGAACATTATTTTATCCGAAGTCTCTTTCCAATTTTCCAAGCAATTGTATAAAATCAAACAAACCTTTAATTATTACTATAAACCCTTTTACGTACCCTGCTCATATAACCATGTTGATTTAGTGTAAGACAATTTCCGAGAACAAATAAAACTTGTTTAACCGCTCGTTAATGGATGGTAATATATATTTGATGATAAATAATGAGAAATTCGAACATTAATATGGCTTCAAAATATTTGGAAACAGTATAAACTTTCTGGAAACTCTATAAATATATTTTTTGATGCAAGTTCATCAGACTTTTCGTTTTTATCATGCACGTAGTATGGAAAACCTGATTTCTATTCCATCCAGATCTGGTTATGCTTCTGCTCAATCTTCGTTCCATTTCCAGATAATAGTATATTATACACCAAGGTGGTGAAGACTATTATCATTGACCGAGCGGAATAAGGTAAGAGGTGTATATACAATTTTTTCCACTACCAGCCAAATTTAAGAAAAACATTCAAAATAATTCACAAACGCACCACGAGAAGCGTTTACCCCGTCGTCTGTTTTCGATAAATTATGAACGTACTCGTTATGTCACCAGTCATTTTTTATTGAGCGCGAATTTTAAACTAATGGCATTTTTATTCAAATAATTTTATCTTGATAGGTAAATTTCAAGCAGCAAATATGTTAAAGACAATCTCCTGGGTATACAAAATTATGTTGCACAAGTTTTTGTTGAACTACTATCCCTGAATTCTCAAAATATTTGAATGTGTCCATTATTGACCTTGATTAATAACAGAAAAAATTATTAACCACTAATAGAGAAATTCAACTTCTCAGTTGGTTAGAAGAAGCAATAATTATCAACTTCAAACCAATAAAGGAAAAAGCTATTTTATTTTTTCCATTTAGATAGTTTTCTCCTTTTAGTATAATTTATATAAATCGTGTTTCTTGTTTTTTTATCAATCTTGCATTTTATCACAGTATGATGATTTTACATTTTCCACAAATTTTATCTTCAATTCCATCAGTTCTCTTTTATTTATTCAAATTAATTTGCTGCCTAAATATTTTTGTAATACTTTCTCCTAACTTCTGCGGTTTTCACCGATTCATGTATACCCAAATCGATAATTTCTCCATTTAAAATTTTATCTCGCAAAAGAATCTTGTCAAGTTCTTTCTCTAATGGATTGAGAAGATTATTAAGAAAGCTTATCAAACGAATTTTCCCTCGTTACAGATTATCTACTTGCTAAAAGATACACATAAACTTCAGAATCTTTGGATTTCTATATATTCATTTATAAAGCTTCATATTTTCTGAGAAATATTAATAAAAAAAATATATTTCAAAGATTCAAAACATATTTTAATGGTTTCCACCTTATACAAACAACATTGCTGCAAGGATTTCTAGTAAGTTGATGATTCCTTTTATTGTCCTTTGTTCCAGTCAAATTTTATCTTTTTTCAATTTTGTTACAGTTAAAATACAATTTCTTTCTTAACACTTTTTTGATAAAAGTCTATTTATTAACTTTCTTTAGCAAATACAAAAATAGCGTAAAAACATTAATGAATGAAAATAAAACAACGCGTACTTAGCAATACAGACAAAGAAGCCTCCGAGTTTCTATAAAGTCTTAAAACTTTGCTGTTAAAGCCTTCGTTGGAAGAAACTTTTCCTATCGCTGTGGTCAGTATAAAGTTACTTGGTTAATTATATTTTTATTGTTCACTCAATTTGTTTTGATTCTTAAGCTTGAATTTTCCCAAAATCCCCAGATTTTGTCTGTTATGTTATGTTATAATTTTCAAAGACAATTTAATTCATGTATAAAAAATCGCATATGCCACAGTGCAATTGTCACTTTGACAGCGGCAAAAGTTAGCTCTTTAACTTTTACAGCGATAAATTAACTCCAATGTTAAAATGTCATATACCTGGAAATGTTATTGTCACTTTGACATCGATAAAAAAGGTGCATCCTTTTTTATCGCGATAAAAACTCCTCTTCCTCAATATCTAGTAAGCGGACGTCACTTTTGCACAATGACAATGAGTCGCAAGTTTGGTTACTTCTAATTTCAATATTCTGTCGTTAATTTATCTTGCCAAAAAACACTCGAGCTTTTCTTTTATCAGATAAATTTCTCTTTAACTCAAAGTTTTGCCAATCACTAAATTTGCTCGAAAAACTGACATTAGATAAAATCGCTCCACCTTCGGTGTCGCGATTTTATCATGTCAGTTTTTCTCCTAAAATTAGTGATTGGCAAAACTGTTTAGTTGCAAAGAGAAATTTATACGATAAAAAAAAGCTCTTGTGTTTTCACTGTTGACAAATACACTAGTGGTTTTTTTACTTATTCATTTGTTCATCAATATCACTGTTCCTAGTATGAATTTCAATAACTGCGTTTTTAATAATTATTGTACATTAAAATAAAAATGTGTTTATTTTTAATGTTTCATAAATAAAGTTTGCATTGATATGTTTCCAAATTTCTCATTCATTAAATTGTCCTGCCGAAGTACACTCGAAGTTCAAATTCTAAACTGTTTCCTTTAGCAATTTGACTCGAATAACTGTCAACCCAAAAAAATAGTTGACAGTTATTATCGTCAAATTGCTAGGAAACAGTTTCTCATTACACAACCCAAATTTACCCGATAAAAAACAAACCACTTGTGCAATTATAAGTGAAAATTATATTTAAAATATCGATACATCAAATTTTCATTTAAATTTGATATCATTAAGACTATAAGGACAGTAAATCATAAGCCTTGAATAGACTTTATTGGTTAGCTAGCTTGTTTGACATCCCGCGGAACAGAACGACCATCATCGACGCCGTAGGTGAAAAAAAGAAGATACTTTTGTATTTTATGTGCACATTTAGACAATTTCTCCTTGTCGAATCTCCATTAGTAATATTTTGATGAAATAAACATCTTTTATCAGCTTTCTACACACCTTTCAGCCAAAAATAACGCGCGTTTCTTCTGACAATAATTTGATATAATGTTTATTAAAAAATAACATGAAGTCCTCCACGTATTTATTTGTTATCGTCAAGAAATTCTTGGAACGCTACCACTGAGAACAAAATGTTTTAATATGTCGAAGCCCCGAAGAGAGCTGTCTTGTGTCTCTACATTTGATAACGTCTCATTCCATTACCTTAATGAAGTCGGCTTCTACTAATTAGATTTACTTCATGTGCCTGCCGGCCAGACATTACCTAATTTAATAAAAACTAAAATTCTATACCATCTTTACTTTACTTTACTAAATGAAATCTGTGCTTTTGTCCTGATTAGTTGCAAACCTTGCTAATAAGATAGAGTACGTATAACAAAAACGTTCAGTATGTCCATAAAGTTAATGACTCAAGTTACATCCCTGTCAGATGGAAAATTCGAGTTTTTAACTTGGTAACTACCGCAAAAATCATATTAAACGATTTTCAGAATCTCATTTTCGCGTTTAAAAAAATAAAGCTGGTAAATCAAATCTAACTGTAGATTCATGTTCTGCGAGCCAAAATACCTACATAGATAGGAATACATAATGTGTCGCTTACCTATGTCAAACTTTTCGTGTTTTTTGTATGCCGGTGTAATTTTTCCTATAAAATGTTTTGAATTGTGGCCTCTGAAATGCTCCAATTTCATTGTATGTGTCAACTGTATTGTAGGAAGCAATATCATTCTTCCTCGGTGATATTTTCCAAACTCATACGTTTCTCTATCAAATAACATCCAGTGTATAAAATTCCAATATTTAAAAACAGAAAGAAATAATCATAAACAAACGAGGTGAGATAGCGAGCAGATACAGAACCTGGTTGGTTTGAAATATATGACATCTTTCATCTTTATTATCGTGGCACATATGTATGTATGTTGCTATCGTGTTGGTGAAGGTAAAATATAGAATGTGAAATTGTTCTTTTCCAACAGATGGAGTACGTTATGTACTGAAACACGGAGGTGCGCTGGAGTTTAAAGTGCTATTTTAAATTTTAATTTCAAGTCTATGACAGTAAATTTCTTTATATATTGTGTTATAAATGGTAGCGAGGAAGTCAGGCACCAAGTCATTTTCTTTTAAAAGAATTAAAATATAATTATCAAATTTTGCGGCTATAAACAGTATTGTATTCTTCTTTTTTTTGGCAGTTCTTCTCAAAAACAAAGAATACAATACTGTTCATAACCCGAAAATTTGATAATTATATGTTTATTATTTTCAAAGAAAAATACTTGGTGCCAGACTTTCTCGCTACCCTGTATATGAACTCGACCATTGTTCAAGATCGTACGCAAAGTTGTTTAAAATCATCATTACTTGATTGTACACATTTGTGAGTAACAATTTCTCCGACTCCGACCCTTTGTGTGTAATTTGAATTTTCTTAAAATTTATCTTTTGGTGGAATAGACAACATATATATTTGGTCCAAAAATTATACCAACTTATAGTTTCTGGTTATTAACTTTACCGCGAGATTCAAATTCCTCTGATCGTTTCTGTCTGCGGTTGGAGCTCTAGTGTTTCTTTGAGACTTTATCAAAATGATTTTCAACAAAATTTGATTAGCACTTCAAAGTTTTTATTCGATGAGAACTCTAAGTTCAACATTAATCTACATGATATATTTTTTTCTTAATTTTCAATACATCCATTACCTCAAAATTCTTTGCCAAAAATACTTCGATATTTTGTCAAATCGCTGCCGATAGATTCCCCTTAACATCCGGTCTCGTCCTCCATGACCAATATCCTTATGTGTATCGTGAATCACTTGAAATAATTCATCCTCAGAGACATAGTATTTGATCAACTTACGGGTTTGTCCAACAGTGATCACCTCGTAATGTTTCAGCAACCAATAATCACGCGGAGTTTTCTTGTCTAACGTTTTTGCTATACTTATTTCCTCCAACAATTGCGTGTAACGTAAATCATCAATGAACACTCGATTTTTTGTAGAAGCCGATTCTCTTTTAGTACGCAGTCCTGAGTAAAACCTTTCTTTCATTTGTAAGTACCGCTGATCTGTAGCCATTTTCCATTAAATAATCACACACACGAACACAATCAATGATCGCACTTAATAATTTAGTTTAGAACCAATGCGTAAACTAATAAAATACGTCTGCATAGAACAAAGGAGTGTTGCGTACCAAGTATTATTCTATGTTGCGTACTAACACACCGAACGAGCTGCAACTTGTTTACGGGGTAGTCCCGCACCCCGCACATGCATCTCCTTCCCGTGGTCGTTCGTTATACACATTGCCTAATGCATTTTATACAATACCTAGGCAATGTATGAAATTAATCGTATTATACACATTGCCTGAACGTTTTTGGCAATGTATATAATGCCTAGGCATTCTATACAATGCCGGATTATACAGATTGCCTATAACATATATACAATTTTGTCCACTACTATCCAAATTTAAGACAAAAATTGAAAATAATTCACAAACGCACCACGAAAAGCGTTCACTCCGTTCACTCCAAGTACTCTGTCAGTTTTCGATATATTATGAACGTACTTCTTATTTCATCAGTCATTTTTGATTGAGCGCGAATTTTAAACTAATGGCATTTTTATTCAAATAATTTCATCTTGATAGGTAATTTCAAGCAGCAAATATGTTAAAGACATTCTCCTGGGTATATAAAATTATGGTGCACAAGTTTTTGTTGAACTACTATCTCTGAAATCTCAAAATAATTGAATTTGTCCATTATTGACCTAGGTTAATAGAAGAGAATTATTAACCACTAATAGAGAAATTCAACTTCTCAGTTGGCTAGAAGAAGCACTAATTGTCAACTTCACAGCTATTATAGTAGTGAAAAAAATATAATAAAATGTATTATTTGAACGTTGGCTAACCAAAAAACGTATAACATGAATCCCCCAGTTTCTTCAATGTAGTAATTCTAGCTTATTCTAAATCCGAATTTGGCATGACTGTAAGACTGAAAGTCTACTATAATTCGATAACTCAGTGAACCGTTCGGTTCGAAATCAGTCGTTATCCTGATCCTGATCCTATTGAGTTAATGACCCGTGTAACTGCTGGCATAGAGATGGCCTAACCGGTGATGCTATTTGGAAATTACAGTTCACCCAGAAATAATTACAAAGTTAATGTTTTTCACTTTATTATCTTAAAGCCATTAAAGGTGCTGCTACGAGGCGTGTCAGAAGAGTAAGTATAAACCTAAATAATTGTTATTTATTTGGATAATAATGTTTTCTGTTCTTTTAAATCAAGCAAAATTTATAGTGCTATCAAATGTCAATTTGAAGCTGCTAGAGGGTGGTGTTTTTCCCTCAGTTGTACTATTAACGAAGATATAGGATTTTTACGATAAACAAACGATGATGTTATTTTTAGTTACTTTCCTGCATATCAAAATAAATATTAATTTACCAACCGTGAATACAATTTATCCTCAACAGCCAGAGCAATTTACAACTAAGGGGTTGGCAAAACTTCAAGACTTTGTCAGATCAACTGGTAAAATTCCCCAGTTTGTTGTGTGACGTTTCTTGACATTCGATCATCGTCGAATATTTACAAGTTTTTTTTGGTGCTTCTAAATTCATTGTTTCTTTAAGATAAAAAACAGCTATTTCCTTAACTAATTATTTAGGCATATCTGCAGTGTGTATTTGATAAAATGTAAACAGCTGAACAGTAAATGTCAAGAGATGGTAACATCTTTGTTAAGGTATTTTGAACGAGAATGCTGAAATGGGGACCAGCTTCTCCCGCTTACTGCTGTGAGAGACGTAAGTGATAGTATTCGCTATTTGTATTCATTAATATTAAGAACTGTCAATCTAACATCACATTGACTTTTCCAGTTTTCGTTCAGTAAAGAAAAAAACTACAGCTTGGCAACATCACAATATTCTTATTTTTATTTTTTATCGTAAATAAACTATATCAGATTTTCTTATTATTTTCATTATCTGTGAAAGCCTGCCTAGGTTAATAGTCCAAGAGCACCAGCCAAAAAAGTAGGTTCTGAAAAAAATTTACGGGAACAGGTATTTTCTTTTTTGAATATGTTCAGGGGTGTCCCCTGAATGTAAATCCAAGTTGGCGTCATGGGGAGGCTTCACTTCAGCCGCCATCTTGAAAAACACGTTTTAATAAATATCTCGCGAACCGCGCATCATATGACAAAAATTGTAGATCATTATTGTAGATAATAATATTTGCCATCTATTTTATTCGAAAATTTTTTTGTATAACGCATAGGTTTTCAATTATAGCGGTAACTGAATTGTAGAGCATGAAATTTTCTATAAATTTTATTGAAAACTTTTTCCGGTAGCATTTATAGTTTGGGAGCTATCACGCTGTAAATGAGATTATAAGGAGATTATAATGCTGTATCTTCATCATGCGCTAGGGTCGTTCCCTCGCCTGTTTGTAACTTAGCGTTAAACGTACCGGTCACAGGGTTGCAAGCATGCGCAGTTGCCAGATATGAACATGTTGCCAGATAGGAAAGAAATTGTATATATTTTTCGAATTGTGTGTTATAATTCTGTTCTTTATGTTGCGTCTAGTTTTCTCTATTACTTATTTGATTTATAAGCACATGTAAATACTTTTTTAAGAATGGCGAAAAACCAGGTCCAAAACGGGCTTCGAACCTAGGACCTTGGTTGTTAGGTCAGTATGCCACACACTGGGCTAATCTCTTCACATTCAGTCACATCGAATAGGTTGAAAGCTGCATAGACGCATGCGCACCTCAACATGTGGGGCCAAAACAATATGTAGCTACTGAGCATGCTGTCAGCCCTGTGACCGGTACGTTCAACGTCAAATCTGTTTGTGTATTAAAATTGTCGTAGACGCGTCAGTTTTGTACCACAAATTGAATACCAACCTTCAAATTCTTCTATTAAAAAAGAAATTATTATCAATATTACAATATTATAATATACAATATAAAATAATACTGTACAATATAAAATAGCATAATACAAGCATAACGTTAATTAATAATAATAATAATAATATTAAGAATAACAGTAACAATTCTTACGAGAAAGCGTGATGCACTATTGTTTTTTACTACATCGACAATCTTTTATATGATGATATAGTTTTAAGCAATAATGAAGATCGATAAATTATAAGTTGTTCTCCACATTTTTTACAGCTGTATTGACATTTTTTTGGACACTTCATGCCATTTTATCCGTTATGAAATGGTCTTCGTATACAACGAGTAATATTGCCACTGATAATGTACGAGGTGCAAGTTTTACCAAGCTGCAGCTCCTAAACTATGAATGCTACGGGAAAAAGTTTCAAATGAAATTTATAGGAAAATTCATACTCTACAATTCAGTCACCACCATTTTCAATTTATCATGGACCATAAACCAAATATTTAGCGAAAACTATATTGAAAAAAGTTTTGAGCGCTATAATTAAAAACCTATGCGTTATACAATAAAAGTTTTGGATAAAAAAAAATGGCAAATATTATTATCTACAATAATGATCTCCACAATTTTTGTCGTACGATGAGCGATTCGCGAGATATTTATTAAAACGTGTTTTTCAAGATAGCGGCTGAAGTGAAGCCCCACCCTCATGACGCCAATTTGGATTTAGATTCGGGGGAGACCCCTGAACATATTCAAATAAGAAAATATCTGTTCCCGTACATTTTTTACAAAAAATACCCGGCTCTGGGCCTATAAGGTTTTCGACTATAGGGGACGAAAAATCATAACCATCCCAATGTATCGAGTACGTATCTTATTTATCTTAATTCTGTCAGAAGTACCTTAAAATTCCAATGATTAGTGTGTATTTTTTTCGATTTGGCAAGAACATTCCCAAGGTCTGGATAAAAATAATTAACTAATTGATACTAGATATTATAAACAGTATTTTGAACACTTAACTTGCACCCTAGTTAACGATTATCATGAAACTTTAATTTTTTGTGCGTTCGAGCTTCCCAATATCCCCCTTTGGACGTTTATCCGTCGATTTGTCACTGACATAGTCAGTTTCAGGATTTTCGGTCCAGATTTGGTTGAAACGATTATAATTCACTCGATTTGATTATCGAAGTTTGATGAGAATTTGATGAGGAAAACTTTCCACTTCCTCTGATTTTAGATTTTGAATTTCAGCTTAATCCTGTTCAACACTGATAGAAAAAAAGAGGATTGCGTTTTTTTCGCCGGTTGAAAATAAAATTGAATTATACAATTTGAACGGAAATATCAATAATGGAATAATGATATTTTGTATGGAAATGAAATAGTCGAGGGGTTTTTAGATGTGATTGAATTTTTGTATTATGCTGTGGAGCCAGATTTATGTTAACGTTCAATACATTATTTGGAAAAACAATTTTTTTCTGATACCCAATAGGATTTCTCGATTAAATTGGTATTAAACTGATCTTGTTTTATATAATTTCAATGTCTAAATATTCGTTTTATTGGTAATCCAATTGTTATTTTCATTATTTCAACATTTTCGAAGCGAAAACTACTTCAGCCACGGCAATTTTTAGTTGGGACGTCATCATCACCGTGTAACCGTCACCTGTCACTGGTGATGAGCAAAGTAAGACCAGAACTTGGATAATCTTGGTCTTCCGTACATAAATTATTTGTTTATAAAGTGATTTTATCAATTCTATGCCTTTTACATTCTAACCACCCTTCACCACTCACCATCAAACAATAAAAAAGCAATCAGCGTTGACATTCGGCTCGCCGGATAAGTAACGCCATAAAGACAATGGAAAATAAACAGAAATCTAACTACCTCTTTCACTTCCAGAAATTGGCCGAAATCAAGTAATTCGAGCATTCGTTGGCACGTTGAATGGGTAAAGCCAAGGGAACAATGAGAAAGATGTTGAAGAAAAGGCGTTGGGTCGCTGGACTGTTAATATCATATGGATTAGGTTAGATTTGAAGAAGTATTTTCCAGATCGGTTGTGGTCCTCTTCCATTGTTCTATATGGACGTTATCAAAACAAATATTTGGGAAAATTCTGCTTTATGTATAATGACAGATAATTGATAGATGAATATATCGACATTTTTTGTTGCATCGTGAAAGTCATAATAGTATATTATATACCTAGGTGGTGAAGACTATTATTATTGACAAAGCAATAAAATTATATCGCGAGGGGCTTTGCCCCGAGCGAAGTAAGGTGCGAGGCTAATAAATGTCTTCCCCACCATGGCGTATATACAATTTTTTCCTCTACTAGCCAAATTTTAGACAAAAATTGAAAATAATTCTCAAACGCACCTCGATAAGCGTTTATCCCGTCGTCTGGCTGACAAGTACACTGTCAGTTTTCGATATTCATGAACGTACTCGTTGTGTCATCAGTCATTTTTGGTTGTTGCCATTCAAGGATGATAGATTGAGAATAGGATTGATTAAAAGCTGAAAAGTGTCAGCCGAGTTTGATGACGTCACTGGTTACCCATGCGCGCGTCGCCTTGCGCGAATTATGAAACTGTGAAATTCGTGGTGTTATTTATTTATTTTTAATAACAAAAAAAAATAAAGTATTTAATATATAAGTAAAACCTCTTAAGTCACATTTTTTCAACATGTTTTTTTTAATCATTTCTTTAAGGTATATGCGTATTCTGGGTATAAATCATGTAAGTCAAAAGACATTCCTTTTACTTTAAATAATAAAAATAAATTGGGTGATTTAACAGCAAGTTCGGGGATAGTATTCTGGAAAAGCATAAGCCATTATGTAACAGCATTTTTAGTTGGCCAACTGCAAATGTTTAAGATAATCCGGATAAGAATGATGGAGAATATGTTTAGGTACGCACCTTATAGATATTATAACATGACAAATTAATACATGTGAAATTTTAATAAGTTAATTTTTAAGTGTAATTTTCAATAAGCAATAGAAAAAATGATTACTATGTTAAATTATGTTCCACTTACCCTATTTCTTGCTAAAGTCATGATCAGTTTTTCAGGTTTCTTTCATTATTATTATTTATAAACTGTGTAGGTTATTCAATATTTTAATTTTTTGCAACTCAAATATGTACTAAATTTAGAGTAAAAAAGTCCTTTGTTGGTACATGAACTAGCTTTTATTGATTCCTAAAAAAACTCTTATTGTGTGATCTATGAGGTTTTTGAAATGGCTGATTCAATTTTATACTCATTTTTATTAATCTGCAATTATTACAGGACAAAACTGGTACTTTTACATGAAATAATATAAACACTAGATAGATATTTTATGTTTTATTTAGTTGAAGAACATGCGCAAATAAAACAAAAACTATTCATACAAGCAATAGGTATATTTTTATATTTTTTATATTCTTAGAGAGAGAAGTATACTTTATTGACACTAAAGCATCAACAGGCCATCAACCGAGGTCTTTCAGCCAATTTACAAAATATATAGTAATACATTGATTTTCCTAAGATTAGGTACAATACAAATTATTATATTCAAAGAAAACTAAAATCATTATGCAATATCATCAAACAAGATCCTTTATACATCTTCTATATAAGTTAAAAAATATATATATATATAAATTTCATAATAAAAACCAAGATATTAAGTGACATATTATTGCCGTGATATGTAGATAATTTCTTCAAACAGAGTTTTCTGTGGATGTTTTCTACGATGACCATTTTCAGGGATCTCTAGAATGTGAGGTTGAATTAATTCAATATTCTTTTCTTCAAGAGAGAAGGACCTGAACAATTTTTTGAATCTCTCATTTATTGGTTCTATTCCCGTCTTACTATAAAGGAGTCTGTTTGATGGATTATGCAGTGGGTTATCAGGATGTCTCATTTTAGAGATTTTTCGAAGACTGGTTGTCTCCCCTACTTTCATATGGTTTCTAGGCGGATTTTTACAATTATATAGTATTGTAGAACTATATTCCATCATGGGTCTACAAATTGTTTTATATATGTTGGCAACGGTTTCAATACTAATTCCTTCATTCTTGTATGTCAAACCATATGTAAAGGGGTGAGGTTGAGAATCACTTCCATGGCTGCCGTTGGGCATGTTCTCATTGCTCCTGTAATGCATATACAGGCTAGTATTTGAATTTTGGAGAGGTTTTCTCTCGTCTTCAATAGGCTAGTTCTACTACACCAGGCAATGGCTCCATAAGTGATGATTGGTCTTACTATGGCAGTGTATATCCAGCTTAGGATTTTTGGGTTACAGCCCGAGTTTGCTCCTGCCAGATTTCTGCACACCATCCAGTAATCTCTTGAATAGTAACAGGCTTTTAAGTCTCTGTAAAAACACTAAATATGGACTAAATAACTCACTAATAAATAATACTAATAATAATAATAATAATCAATCAACGCAAAAAATAAGGAAATACACAACTTTATCAACAACAAGTAACGGCTAGGCTACGATTTTCGTCTTAGAAACAGCTGTTCATTTATCAATAGTTACACTTATAACAATACAGTTCAAAATCTGTCTTTGTTTAATGCACATAGAAAGAGAAGATAAACATATAATTGATGGAACACCGATGTCGACAAAAGAACGTTGCTGTGACGTCACTGGTTACCCAAATGGCTAGCGTTGCTCTTATGGGATTAATCCATCCTATTCTCAATCTATCATCCTTGGTTGCCATTAGTTTAAAATTCGCGATCAACCAAAAATGACTGATGACATAACGAGTACGTTCATAAATATCGAAAGCTGACAGTGTACTTGTCATTCAGACAATGGCGTAAACGCTTCTCGTGGTGCGTTTGTGAATATTTTTTAATTTTTGTCTGAAATTTGGCTAGTAGTGGAAGAATTTGTATATATACCATGATGTTGAAGACATTTATAAACCTCGCACCTTATTCCACTCAGGGCAAAGCCCCTCGCGAAATAATCTTTGTGCTCGGTCAATAATCGTAGGCTTCACCACCTTGGTGTATAATATACTATTTTTCAGTGTTCGCTAATTAACTGTTTTGTAATTGGGTTTATATTTTGTCAAACAATGAACAAATAAAAGATTTTCTCACAAATAATTAAAAAATTAGTATGTATTGAATGGAAAGTAGGTTTTTTTAAAACTATGAATTCTAAATTTGTTTCTTATTATATAGGGTGTTTCATAGTTAAGCCCCCATAGGTTAACTGCAGGTAAAGGAAACTTTGGTGGTTCCAAATAGCCTTGGTTAATTGGTCTAACATAATTATTAACAGAAATACAGGGTGTTTTATCCATTAAGTCCATTTAGGTCATAACTTTAGAACTACCCTATATATTTCTTCCATTTTTGGTGTGATAAAAGTGATTATAATTCAGGTCTGGTTTGGGAAAAGTTTGCAAAATTTGATAATCTGTAAAACAACACCCTGTATATCAGAATTTTTAAAATCCAAAAGATTATTCGAAGAGAACAGAAAAAATAGAGCGGCACCAAAATATTTTTCGAATGCACATCCCGAATGTCAAAGTTATTTAAATGTATCATTAACATTTTCGTACGTAATAACTTTAGAACCACCCTATAGATTTCTCTCATTTTTGGTAGGTGTAAGTTACATAAGCATCAAAATCTCATCATGTAACAAAAACAGTTATAATCAAGGTCCGGGTTGAGAGAAAAAATATTTTATCAAGATTTCAAAAGATTTCAAAAGAACAGAAAAAATTGAGCTAGACGAAATGTCAAATTATTTATAATAATTGTTCTAAATGTCCATCATTTTGTTCTATACATTTACGAGCTCTTTTTAAGATGTTTTGTGTTGCTCGTCTTATCATTAATGGATTTGCCCTGATTTCCTCGCAAGCATCATCAATTTTTTGAAAAAGATCTAAGGTTTATTTCAGTGGAGGATACTTTGGCTTTCAGATATCCCCAAATATGATCACTGGGATCCACTGATTTAAAATCCGGCGACCTGCAAGGCCAATTATTATTAATACATTACAAATACATATACAAATACATTCCTCCAATTTCATTATTTTCTAATTGCACTGGTAACATATTTTAGTTTTCCGTACTTCAACAGTCTATGCCTATTTGCTAATTTTTCTGTTCCTTAGAATATTAGACCTACTTGATAATTGTTAATTATTTTGACTTGAATATTTTAGTAAGTGTGCACTTCGAAAAACATTTCCGTGTAACTCAATTTGTTCATTCTTTTGGAATAAACTATTGATTTATAAAAATATTGATAAAACATATTTTTTTCTCAACCCAAACCTGGATTATAACTGTTTTTGTTACATGCTGAGATTTTGATGCTTATGTAACTTACACCTACCGAAAATGAAAGAAATCTATCGGTTGGTTCTAAAGTTATTTTATTACGTACGAAAATGACACATTTAAATAAGTTTGACATTAAAAGTTAAGCAGTAAAACGGGATGTGCAGTTCGAAAAATATTTTGGCTTCGCTTTATTTTTTCTGTTCTCTTCGAATAATCTATTGGATTTCAAAAATTTTGATATACAGG
Organism: Galerucella calmariensis; assembly: GCA_910591675.1. NCBI lineage: Eukaryota > Metazoa > Arthropoda > Insecta > Coleoptera > Chrysomelidae > Galerucella > Galerucella calmariensis. The sequence continues at coordinate 80,875 of CAJUYG010000877.1, read as the reverse complement.
GTGTTATTTTGGAGATTTTCGAATTTTGCAAATTTTTCTCAAACCAGACCTGGATTATAATTATTTTCATTACACTATCATATTGTGTTATGAAAGCAAGAGATCCTTACAAAAAAAAAGAAATATATAGAGTGGTTCTAAAGTTATAGCCTTCAAAAGCATTGGACTAAATGAATAAAACACCCTGTATCTCTGTTAATAATTATGTTAGACCAATTAACCAAGGCTATTTGGAACCACCAAAGTTTCCTCTACTTGCAGTTAACCTATGGTGGTTTAACTATGAAACACCCTGTATAAACGTATCTAAATTGAAAACACGTGGATGAAATTCACCTGAAAATGAAAAAAAAAATCTTCTGGTGTATTCAAGCCAGCAAGCCAGATGAAATTATTGTTGTTGGTAGAAGGAACAAGTTTGTATTATGTTGTCAAAAAATGATTTAAGTGAATAGCTTGGAAAATGTATAGTTTTGGGAAACAACTCGAAATATAATTCATCTCAGTAAATACAAGAACATAAATAATTTCCCAAAGGTGACGTTTATTTTTAAGTTCGTACTTCGACAAGTTTGTCATTTATATGTACCTAAAAGATTATAAAGTTTGTAACGATCAACGAAGGGAAAAGAGAATTTAAGAAAAAAAGTTGATGTCGGCAATTTGCTTCCTTTGTACAAAGTTTTCCAAACTTTTTTCATTAATATATAAACGCATTATTTTTGTTTTGAATTTTAGTAAAATTTGTATGAAGGAATTTCGACATTTTTTGCTGCTGCCGAAAGTAAATTTATGAAATAATTGGACGCCCAGGAGAAATGTTTTTATGTTTTTTTTTTTGGCAGCACTTCTTAACTGACTTTCTTTTTATTGGAACTTTAATGAAGCCTGGATTATTTTTCATTGATTATATTATTAATGATAAAATTAGCCAATAGAAATTACGAATTGATCGTAGCTTAATGACGTGGTGTAGTCAAATACAGTCTTATCATGCGGGTCATCGTTTTTGATTTCTTTTAGTGCGTTTAATCATAACTTCCAAATAAAATCCGTAAGATGAATAAGACAGACTTATGCAATTTTGACGGGAGAAGAAAAGGATATGTATTTAGTTTTCAGCGATTCTAAAAAGTCTTTCACCAGCGAAGCTTTTATTTAAATTTCAGTTTTGTGACTTTGACAATTCAAAGGGATAATGTGAATAATTAAAAAATGGTACTTAATCTGATAGATTATTTCGAGAATTAATGAAAAAGTGGAAATTCGTCAACCAGTGGGCAGGAAACATCAATCATCATTATTTTCTGCGGCTATATTTGTAATCTCACATTTTGGCAACCCCTGTGTCTTCTGATTTGATACATATGGCTAGTGACCTTTGAACCCGCACGCTTTTGACTATATATAATCGCAGTCAATCGCTTAAAAATAGCTTCTGGTTTAGGAATAAGCAAAGCAATTGGATCTTTAACGCCTCTGAACACGCTGAAAACTTAGAAATGTGTTTGGAAGCAGCTTTAAATTCCAAACACTGCTACGAAACTGAAAAAAAGTCCCTAGAGCGTTGTAAATGGAATTATAGACCTAATGTACCGCATCAACAAAGTATGAGCCCAAAGTGATCCATTTAAGAACTCAGTTAGTTCTCGACCCACCCAGTTGGCTTTAGCCAGACTCCAGCACTCCCTGGGCTGCGTTCAGATTTACAGAGTAGACGCGCCCGAGCGTTCATATTTTACCCAAAAGTCGTTCATAAATGTAGAACGTTTACGCTAGCTGTTAGTCTTTTCCGTTCACAAATGGATGAGTAGAACGCGTTGCGTTCTAGGATGAAATTTTTACCCTACTCGAAAAGTATGTTACTACGCCCCTACTGGGATGCGCGCTATCTGTGGATGCGCGCCATCTTGTGGAATTATTTCTCTATGTTTTGGAGGTTAACATTTGAAAATGAGTAAAATGACTGATAAACAGGTATTCTGAGCCTTCCAACGGATCCTTCTTGGGGTTTTAATAAAGTCTTTCTAATAAACGTTGAAACTGCAATCTATTAATCCGAAAACGTTGTTGAAATTCTTTGTTGGTGCAATTATTAACAGTTTCTATAAAATTGTTCACTATAGACACTTTTCTTCGTCTATATTCCAAGTTTTCTAATACATACTCTTCTTGGTCACTATCAGATTCGCTCTCACTACTATTTAATAAAATCAAGTCCACAACAAACTCCATTCTACAAAATAGTTCTGAGTGTCGGAAACGTCAGAGACAAGTATCGTACATCGTACCGTTCATATTTGCAAGGTAAAGAGAGAACGTTCCGATAAAACGCGCCCGATGACGTCACACCCTAAAGTCAAACAAATCTGAACGCGGCCCTCTGCAGTTAGTTCATTCGGGGCGCATATCTAACTGGAAAAAGGAGGAAACTATGCCAAGTCGGATCTTTACTGGCAAAAAAGAAAAACATCTGAAATCGTCAAAAAATGTGATCGGAAAGTTGAGAAGTGTCAGGAACATGTGAAAAGTATGAAAAAATAAGACAGTTGACGTATGTTTTCAAGAATTTTGAGTTCTGGATTATGAAAATGAGACGTAAAAGTTGAATTGAAAGAAATAAAGAAAGCCAAGACATTGTAACCATACTATTATTACTTTCGGTACATGTTTTTATTACGAGCGAAAAAAAGGAATTCTTAAATATTCCTACCACCTTTAAAATTAGTCATTTACGAACCAAAAAAATGTGTGAGATCATACATCGTACATACGTTGGAAAGCGTGCGTAAATTAACAACGCTTTTTATATGGAACTTTTATTATAACACCCAAAATCGTGCGTAAATGACCAATGCTTTTTAAATGGGGTTTTCATATATAATACCACGAGATTGAAAATTTTGTCGGCAAAATTTTTCGATTGTCATTAAAGTTTGTTGCTTGGCAATCTTGCGAATGAAATTTTTAACAAAACCACGAGCCGTTAGGCGAGTGGTTTTGGATTAAATGTCAAGAGCAAAATTACCTAAAAGCAACAAACTTGAATACGACAAGAGAAACATTTTACCCTACAAAATTTTTAATTGAATGGTATTCGACATGACTATTTCACGAGAGAAAAACTAAAAAATCATATGTTTAAACGTTTTAGGTATTTATTGCAAACTTCAATTATACAAAGCCAAAAAAATAATAACATTAGGAAAAAAAAACTACTTATTTATGTAAAAAGTACAATTATTATAATTGTACGTTGTAGCATTATTTTGGGGATTGTTTTGCATCATAACCTGTGATGAATTCAAGTTAGGAACTGAGGATTCCTTTTCTTTATTTTTATTTTCTCGAAGGTTCTCTATAAGTTGGAAATGGTGTTCTTCCTTTAATTGTATATATGGTTTCAAAGAATGGGCAGAAGAATGTCCTGTAAGCTTAATTACTTCTTGTTCACCAACTCCTTCTTTTGCTAATGCAGATATTGCAGAAGCTCTTTGTGAATGATTGGCTATTTTTATTTTTTTGTGTCTATACCAATTGATTCTGCCGATATTTTCGTCCACTTTGAAATAGTATTAATTCCCAATGGTGAATTTTTGTACCATATTCCTTTCTCCCAATTTGGATGTACTGTTAAAAATAATCTTGTTCAGATAAAGCTTTTGACCCTCCTTGTGTCGTTTTGGAAAAGATTGGATTATATTCTACCCTGCCAGTAAAATTACCTTTATTATCATATTCTTTTTTAAAGTAATTAATATCACAATTACAGCTTCATTTCCACGCCATGCTAATTCGAACAAACATAAATGAAAAAACTTTTTTTGTAACCCATCAGGATTATCTTCAGAATAGCTTTCTACCATTTCCAATAATTCTTCTTTGGTAAACGCGTTAGAACTTCTTTTTCTGTTTTCAGGTTCAGCCTGAAGCTTTTTACGTTTTGTATCCCTGGCCAATCTAGCAAATGTATAGGTAATATCTTTAAATGGATCAATTTTGATGTTAAATTCTAGAAAATATTTTTCCTGAACCATTTGAGCAGTCGTATTCCAAAGTGTTTTCACACTAGCTTCAGTATAATCAGTTCCATCTCTTTTTTTCATGTTAAAACCATAATCTTCAAGAATTTTTGCTATAACTTGTTCAGAAGTATTCTTTTCTAACGTATAATTACGTGCGTCCAGAAACATTCTAAACTGTTCCCACGCAGACTTTTTTGTCTTCATTGACTTTGCTTAATAAAATTGTACTCTCTATTGCATTTATTGCATCATTTCCAAATTTTGTATTATTCATGTTAATAATACTTATTTAAATTTTTGAAACAGTTTTAATAATTTTTAGACAGTTAAATAAATAAATAAACAACTTAGTTTCCTTAGAAACCACTAACAAAGATTTTATATTGAATTTTATCACAGAGTGATAGAATTTCATACACATATATTTGATATATTAAACGTCAAAAAATTGCCGCGACAAGACAAAAAATTGCCAGTTCAAAACCTTCAAATTTTGTCAGTTATCAATTTACTCTAGTGAAATAGTCAATTTAATACTCTTTTCAGCTTCGTAATTATCGAGTTGCCTTGAACTTAGTCGTTTCTTGTATAAACTTTTGTGCTGTCAGTAAATTTGACAGAAGTGTCAGACATAGTGAAAATATTTCCTGGTATATTTAAAATTTTAATAACACTTAATTGCACACCACCTGAAATTAGAATTCGTTGTGTATATATTTGTTTATATAAAATTTATTTTTCTGTTTTTCAACCTCTTCAGAGCAAATTTTTTATTTTTTCTTCATGTGGTCGTAGATAAAGTTTTGCATGACACTCGTTGGGAAAAAGGTACTCGCTACGTTCGTGCCTTGCATTTTCGCAGCTCGTGCGCGAAAGTATAACTTCACGCACTTGAATCATAAATAACTTTTTATTTCCAAATTAAACCTCAACTCTATTTTCCTCATTTTGGTTTTCTTTGTGGCGTACGGAATTCTTTCGACCGAAGCTAAAAATATATTTGAATATTTGAAAACCCTTATTGGACCCATGAATATTTTTCAATATTTTCTTAGAGTATATTATACATCAAAGGACAAGGGAATAGTCGATTTACCTGCCGCTTAAGGAATTCAATGGATTTCTCTTTTTCGGCTCATTTTACCGCTACGAAATTGTCGAAAAAAGTACAAAGTTTACGAAATTATTATCCCGATGGATATTGGAACATAATAATTCTTTTTAAAAATGTATACATTGAAGTAGGTCATATACAGATGGCGAAAAGTCTATTCGAGCCATGCAATTTACACAAGTGCAACAAGGAAAATATGAGAAAAACACTTGAAAGAGAGAGAAGAATAATTGTGCGCACACAGCTTTTGCCAAAGCGGAAGCAGTGTATAGATTTCATTTATAGCAGATTGTAATTTGTCCATTTATTTTCTTGAACTATATTATTTTATTCTTATCTGTGTTGATCTCACTTATTTTTCAAAAGTCAATAATATTATCAATCTCGAATTTCTCCCAATGAATACGGCGTTATCCCGTATTAAAATTTAAATGCAAAATAAGATGATTATTCCTTAGAAAGTACCAAAAATTTTAAACTGGCAACGCTGCTTTCATAACAGATTGGTAACTGGAACTGAAAACACGCCCAACGCTGACTGCGAACAAATATTCTTCTCTCTCTTTCAAGTGGTTGCGCTAATGTTTTCCTTGTCGTACTTGTGTAAATGGTATGGCTCGAATAGAAATTCTGCGATCTGTATATTTGAAGAAACTAGGTATTCTCCGTATTTATTTTGGAAAAAAATAAGAATTTTCACATTTTTTACATGTTTTAGTAAGTGAAATATGTATCGCCATTAACAACATTCCAATGTTGACAGCTTTATGCATTTTTTCATTGTCAAACTGAAATCCTATAAACTGGCCTGGTAAACCATATGGAACTACGAGTTTTTGACTGATTTTGAAAAAAATCGAAAGTACTCACCTGTTTTGAAGATTATCTGGAAAAGAAAAATTTGTTATCAGTTCGAAATTTACAGAGAAAAATTAAAAAAGTTTTCAGAAATAATTTTCATCTAATCGAATCTTTTTTGTACTTAATATACATTTTCGTTCAAAGTTTGTTTTTGTAATAACAGCTTAAAGAATATCCCTCGACATCACATCTTTATCATCATTCAAGGTATGCCCTTGATACTTAAAGTGGTCCCTCAGAGACCGTAAATAGCTTTCAAGACGAAAGCTTATTGACAGTTTCAGAAATATTAAATAACGACCTTAGATATATGATACGAGTGATTCAATCCACCATAGTGCCGCCATTTCCGTGCCGAGGCCAATCATTGTTATTTGGTGTAAATTGTTATATAGTCGCGTCAATGAAGCCTTTGCTTCGGAAGTCCTCAAGAACAGCTCCGATTTTGATGAATTTTTTTTTTAAATTTTGTTTCTTATATTATTTAAAATCAGAAACCTCTTAGAGCGGGGACGGAACTATTAATATTGTTTAAACAATATCAACGAGTTTACTCAACAAAAACAGTATTAGAGAAATATCCATCCAAATATTAAAAAAACCCATCTGTTTTTTATTCATGCATTCACTGGATGTGATACCACATCCGCTTTCTATAACAAAGGGAAAAATGGGTTTTATTAAAGTTTTTGATGATAATCAAAAATTACATGCAGCAGCTGAAAATTTTATGGTTGAAGAGCAAAATGAAGAAGTGCTTTTTAATGATGGTATTGATTTATCCTAGCAATGTATGGTGCTAAAACTGCCAAATGCTTGAATGAACTGCGATATAAACGTTTCATAGCATTAGCTTCAAAAAATAAAAGCGTACAAATTAATTCCTTACCTCCGACAGAAGATGCAGCAAAACAACATATCAAAAGAGTCTACTCACAACTTCAGCAATGGAAAAATAATTCATCGATACCACCTGAAGAATGGGGTTGGCGAAAAGAGAATTATTTAAAACCAATCAAAATGACACAACCAGCAGCACCTGACAACGTTTTAAAATTGATATTTTGCTCTTGCAAAACAGGATGCGGCGCAGAAAAAGTGGTCTTCATTGCTCACCAGTAGTGGAAATGACTGCAGTAACCACCCACCGCTTGAAGAAGATGAAGAAGTCTCCGAAACGCGAAATGAGAATGAAAATTAAAAGTACTTTTTTTTAATATAAAATAATGAATTTTTTATGGTCAATAAAAAATTTATACTTTGGTCCACAAATTAATTCCATGTCATTACTACACAGAACAAACTTATAGATAATTGTTTATAACATTCATTAATATATTTACAAGTTTTTAATGGATATTATATAGTAGAAAATTTTTTTGCGTATAAATATCCCAGATATAGTTTAAACAAGATAAATAGTTCCGTCCCCACTCCAAGAGGTTTCTGATTTTAGAATATAAAAAAACAAAATTTTGAAAAAAAAAAACATCAAAATCGGAGCTGTTCTTGAGGACTTCCGAAGATTGCCTGTTTTATGTATTCATTGACTCCACTAATAAGGAGAACTAAAATTATACACATGAAGCATTTGTTTTATACAACTACACTTAAATATTTAGAATGTAACGTATTCCAATAACGTTCCGCTGAAAGTAATAAGTGTCGGTTAAAATTCGTCGCCCTCTGAAGGTACTACAGTGATTGGCGTGTCAACACTGCAGTATCATTAAAGATCAACAAATTCCACGTTCCCAAAAAAGTCCTCTTCCCATTTTTAATTAAACTAGCGGTATTGCAATTAAATTTCACACTTTGGTTTAACGGACGACACGCCATCTCTAGCTCAAACTGTAAACGACAAGTTTAATAGTAGTTGTCGTGGGTAAACATATTTTTTCTACAACTGCTATGAAAAGTGACGTATTTCGCATTGCTTTCAAAACCAAATATTGCTCATACTGTGAGAAATATTATTTCTCACGGCACTTTGCCCACGCCACATACATTCATATGGAGAATCGAATAAAATCGACAAAAGTTCGAAAAGAAAGTTTTATATAACAGAGAATTTAATGAAAAGAAATGACATTCCGGGTTTGACCATACACAATTGTACAAATTTCACCATCAACTATAATTTTGAATACAATTACTCAACAGTTTAGAGATGGGATACTTTGGTGTTATTTTTGTTTCACCATAAAAATAAATATTAAGTTACTTTACTTGTATTCTTCAAATTTGTGCAGTTGTAGAAAAAGTATAGTGTGCAACATGTGTGGGAAAGAACTTTCTCCACTTGTAGCACAATATACTATTTTTACTAGCGTGCGGAAAAGTCCACTTTTCCGCGCTCTTGAATTTGTTAAGTTTTTGGCGATTATACTGACATTTGAACATTCAAAATATATTTTTTTTTTCACACCAGTATGTATGCTGATGACCTTGTTATATACATGAGAGGTAAGAGTCTGAAAACAATTGAGCGTAATCTCCAAGAGGCAATATCCACAGTATTCAACGATCTGTCAAACCGTGGATGGCGATTATCGCCCCAAAAAACCAAATGCATAGTATTCAGACGTCGACACAAAATACCCCTACAACCAAATTTATTTATCGATAATCAAAAAATCGAAGTGTGTGAAGAAATAAAATATTTAGGGATAACATTTGACAACCAACTAACCTGGAACACCCATATTGAAAGCTTGAAAAAATCCTGTTTATCTGGGATTAACCTGCTCAAAATGCTATCAAATATCAACTGGGGATGTGACCAAAAGACACTACTACTCATATACAACAGTTTCGTGAGATCCCGCATAGACTATGGATCCATTGTGTATGCATCCGCTAGAAATCGTACTTTGAAAAAACTAGACGTCATTCAACTTACAGCGCTACGCTTAGTAACAGGAGCATATCGTACAAGTCCAAGGGAAAGCGTTATTGTCAACACTGGAGAAATGCACTTAAGTCTTAGAAGAGATATGTTAGGCTTATTATATGCTGCAAATGTAATTTCGTGTGGAGACCATCCGTCCAAAAAATATGTTATATCAGATAGATTTAATTCTCTTTATAATAACCACCCCCATCTCCCAGTACCTTTCTACGAACGAATAAACAGAATCTGCCAAAAGCTCCGTTTCTCTCTTCCAACAAAATTCTTCCCCACTTCTAATGATGTTCCCCCATGGCTATCTGTTGCACCTAATATCGATACCCGACTTACAAAGTTTAACAAACACGAAGTACCTACACAAGTTATCACAAACAGCTTCAACGATGTTATTTCGCAATATCACGACTATAACATAATTTACACAGATGGATCAAAGATGGAAAATGGCACCTCATGCGCTGTTGTTACGAATTCCGAGATAATTGGACTTAGACTACCAGAAGCATTCAGTATTTATTCTGCAGAACTATATGCAATTCACAAGGCATTACACATATGCAAAAATCAGTCAACTGGAAATTTTCTTTTGGTCACAGACTCACTCAGTGCAGCAGTTAGTGTGGGGAAACTGTATCACACCAATGAACTCCTTGTCCAAATCAACAAACAGATTGCTGAACTTAATAGCAGTCATAAAACGGTATCTGTCCTTTGGGTCCCATCACATACAGGAATATGCGGTAATGAAAGCGCTGATAAGGTTGCCAAGCAAACATCAGAAAATTCATCCCTTCCATTTGCAGAGAACAGAATCACCAAATCAGATCTGAAGAGCCTCATTAGGGAAAAAGTGCATCAACATTGGCATAATATGTGGTTAAGTTCAAGCAGCAAACTGAGAAAAGTCAAGCAAAGTATAACACCTTGGAAAACATCGCCCACTAAAAGAAGAACACAGACCATTTTGACACGACTACGTCTGGGTCATACACGTTACACTCACGAATATCTTCTTAAAAGGGAAGATCCACCTATGTGCATGACATGTGATGTACAAATAAGTGTTGAACATGTATTAGTGCAGTGTCCGGTTTTTGAAATAAATCGTAAAATGTGTAATTTTCCGTGCTCCATAGACTTGTTATTGAATGATCACTGTAACGTGGATAATCTTATGAAATTTCTGAAGGACATTGACATTTATGAAAAAATCTAAATAATATGTTATGTAGATGATTATTTAACAAACCATACTGTACCACTGCTAATAACCCAAGGCGGTTGATGCAGTTTTTTTCTAAATAAAAAAAAAAAAAATATATATATTTTTATGATTGTAGTTTTCCAAATGACTGAAAAATTAAGGAATTTATTAGAATTCTGCTATAATTTTTAATAAAAAAAAGTATTTTCCAATGGCCATGGTATAAGCCTCATCAAATGAATGTCAAATAGTAATAATTAATTTGTTGATAGGTATTTTACAATAAATGTTTCTTTATTTTTACTTTTGGGCTATGTTCCGCATGCTAGTAGAAATAATAGTGTACCTAACACGTGCGTAAAGTTTTTTTTTTCGTTTTTTTTCCGCACGCTATTGCAGATGGGCGACCGACGCTTTAGCAGAGTTCGGCCTGCATCACTTTCCCCACTAGTTAGATAAACTACTAATTTTCCCCTCCCCCTATTGTAAACAGCAAATTCTGACACTGTTTTGAAGGACGTAAGTATAGCGATTACCAAAAAGGTATCGGTATTATTTTCTGCAAGAGACTTCTAGATTCGTTATATGTTGTAAAATTTGATTTGCAGCTTTCTTTTTATTGTTAACGCTCTCCGCTTAATAACTTTTCGCAATAGTTGTGAATTTCCATCCGCATGTCACTTGAGAGCTAAGACATCAACGCTGATAGGCGACGTTCTTCTAAAGGAGTGTCCAGGTGAAGTTCTCAAAGTTCAGAAATTGAGCAATTTTACTTGGAATCGAGAAATCGAGTTTCCCAATAAGCTGCTTTAAGCACTTTCCATTTTGATATCGCTCAAAGAAGTATAAATAACTATTAAATGACTACTGAAAAAAAATTCTTCCGCAGTACATTGTTTTCTTAGAACTCATCGACCGATTAACTACACAGCATGCTTTCCAAAACAGCTAAATTTATTTGAACAAAAAAAAACTTAATATCCAGCCTAAAATTACCAAAAATAATGTTAGGCAATTTTCCAAATCAAAATTCACGCAAAAACTAGACCGCTATCCTTTAAATCCACTCACTCGAAAATTCAAACGTCTTTCCTTTTTCCAAAAAATATTTCTTCGGGACGAAACTTTTTCAAAAGGCATAGGAGTAATACTCCTTAGTCAGACCAAGTTTTTAATGCACCCATAAACAAAGTTATATAGCCACTATATTTTAAACTCGGTTTAAAAGTAACGGAGAGTATCCCGAACACAGAATTGGTTTTACTTGAAATAAAATTAGGTCTCAGATGAAAACAATTTCAGTTAAAAGCTCCTTTATGGTTTCGTTGCTCTCTCCATAAGAATATTATACTGTTTAACGTTGTCTGAGAACATACTTTTAAATTTGCTTGCCAAGATGATATAATCACTGGCCGCCATATTTTTTGCAAAAGGAATTACTGTTATCTTTTTATAATGATTATTTGTGAGCTCATAGAGTACAGCTCGGCCCAATTCAACAATACTTACTGCCATTATGAATCATATACTTTGCAATCACCAATTTTATATGAGTTCAATACATATTTAGGCCAGACGATAGGGGTAACAACTACAAGTAATTAGCAATATGGCTGATTTTTTTTTCTTAAAGTATGTAGATTAATTACCAGTCTATCGATTTCCCAAATTAGAAAAAATAAAGTAGAGGAAAATAAAGAATACCACCTTGTAGGGGGAGTGTTTTGCAGCAAAAAAGGGTTCCTGCGTTTCTTTCGTCCGAGCAATGGTTTGTCCGGAAAAAATTCGGTAAACTAAGTATGTGTTCCGCATCCGCGCGACTCTATTTTCTGAAGCGCGGCGGAGTACATTATAAACTATTGTACAGTTATAATGTAGATACTTATAAATAATTGTAATACGACGTTTTGAAGAGGAAAGTGTGTGGCATTTTTATGTCAGATAATCACATTTAGCAAATATCTCATATATAATATAAATATTATATTCTAATAAAAAACCAAGTATCTCAATAAAAAATATATTATATAATTAGGTGGCATTGAAACAATTTTTCGAAGGATGGAAACTGCTATTTAGGAGGTCTATTCCATAGATAAAATTTAGGGATAGTTAATTTTTCGTAATTACGAAATACGGCACTTTTCATTATCTTGTAAATTTTAGGAATCTTGAATTTACAACAAAATATATATATTAAATACTGTAACTTTGATAAAATTATTAAAATTCTGATTGAATATTTATATTTTTGTCCGCCGTGCAGCAGAGTCGCGCGGATGCGGAACACATACTTAGTTTACCGAATTTTTTACGGACAAACCATTGATCGGACGAAAAAAACGCATGGGACCTTTTTTTATTGCAAAACACTTCTTCCACACAGTGAAATATTGAAAAATTCCTTATCCATTTTTCTAATTTGGAAAATCGATAGACTGGTACACTTTTTTTATATCTTTTTTTTAATCTACATACTTCAAGGTACAGCCGTATTGCTAACTACTTGTAGTTTGGTCTAAAATGCCCCATACCGACTGGCCCAATTGGTCAAGATAAACAATGTTTGAAGAAGAATGTTGTAATGAAACATGGATTCAAAGCTAGATGCGATGAATAACAATCTAGAGGTGCTACTGAATTCAAGTTTATAGCTTTAGACGGCACCTTAGCATAAATTCAAATTCTATTGTTTTAAATAAAGTCCGATCATTATTCAACTGAGAATTAACTCCATCTGCTCCGTTTCGTAAATTAGTTATATATTTCTTTCCAATTCCGTAGTTCTAGTTAAACTCATTTCTGTCTCTTAAATAAATTCCAATATACTTTCGAGAAAGACAAAAGTCAAATTTAATTTCGACCAAGGAACGCCACAGAACAGGAAGAGGAGAAAACTTTTCGTTAGTTTTGTGTCAGTCAAGAAAAGAAAACGAACGATGAGATTTTCTAGCGATTTACTTTGAAGAAGGAACATAAAATATATCCAGGGTATGTGTTCCAATGTATGTCAATTGATAATGAAGAGTTGAGAATATTCTTAATAATGAGAACAGTTTCACTTTTTACTGTCGTCATCCAAATTAATATTAAACTTTTACCTGGGAATTTTTTTAATATACATTACGTGACAGCCCAGCTACTAGGAATGTTTGAAGTTTCTGTTTGACTTAAGATTGGAGAAGTATTATTTCTTTGAACTGCCGAATTGAGCTGACGCCATATAATATGCTCAATTGGGTTCAACTTACATTGATGGGAAGTTTGAATACTTTATGTCGTTTATAATCGTTTCAATCGTAAATTATTTATATTCATCGCCATTCTGCGTACGTATATTGAATACCCAGTCCGTTAATAATCTTGCTAAAACATTAATTCTTTTTTTTCCATTTCAAGTATAGTTTTTATCATCATAAAAGCTCATTCACTGACGCAACACGTATTTTTTGTCCTGTATCGTGTTATTTGATTCGTTTCCCAACATATTTTCTTCAATAGCGTATAATGAAGCGAAACGAGACATTTTTAATAAATACTATTTTTGACATTACTTATCCAACTAACTTTATATATAAATTGTCGTTGTATTATCAAAAAGTACAATGGAATTTCCATGGATATGAACTGTACAATTATCGGAAGGCTCTTTCGCTTTCTACAATGCAATTATCGCTGTAATTTTGCGATAATTGCACTCGGTTCTCATGGGATTTTTAGCAGCAGGGAAATATTCGCTATAATCTCGTTAAAAGCCAATTAGTACTGAAAGTCTGGTGGCCAGGTAAGTAGATTTTAATTTACACACACTTAAACATTGGTAAGATTTACCAATGCAACCTTAGGAGAATTTTTATTATCAAATAAACTTGAATAAAAACTGTCAACAAAAAACAAAAATAATGGAGAGCCTACTATAATTGAAATATCTATATTAATATATTTTCCTCCAGGCCTTTTTTTCGGGCTGAGATGGAAAGCTCATGTTCGAATGGGTCCTAACCAGTACCAAGCCAGTGTTGGACTCATCCCCAAAGGAATGCCTACCAACTAAACCCACCTCAAGCTCGCCGTTACTCCCGTCTCGGAATCACTACCCTAGCATACTTCAAGGCGTAGGGGACGGAAGGAAGTGGATGAAGACGGAGAGGGAAAACATGAGAGGTACCCTCTGGACCCCTCAGAGGGGACGAGTCTGGGCAAATAGGAGGAAGGACAAAGCAGACCGCGGGAAGAAAAAATGTAGAGAATGGATGGAGGGTGTTACAGATGAATCTAGTGGAGAGCATGATTAGGAAAGAAAAGGCATGTGAGAGGTAGTAGTGACAGAAGGGAGTAGATGACGGAGAGTGTATGAGGGACCGCCGCCCGCCTTCCTCCAGGTCTGGGAATCTTTTGGACGACACACTCTTTTATTGCTTAACTATATTAATGGAGGCTCTTCAGGATTGTTATAATTCTTACATAAACCTAACTTCTCAGCATTTATTTTGCGTTCACCCCAATATTTTACAAATAAAGTATGTATGTTTGTATGTAGATATATTCATATAATATTCACTGAAACTTTATTTAGATTTATCATGCTCCCTTGCTTCCACTTAGTTCCTGAGGAGGGTCTCGGAGACTAGTAGCTCCTTCAGTCCTATTTCCCGGAGAAATTTTAGGATATCTGCAGGCTTTAACTGTCCCTCTTCTATCCAATAATCTCCCAGGTAGTGTGCCCTAGGATTATTAATTGCCGTGCAATTCTCAAGTAAGTGGTACATTTTTCTTTACTATTTTGAGCTTTTTCAGGAAGGTGCGACAATGTTCAGTTAGGATCCCTGTTAAAACTCATAGTGCATTTTCACTTTGACTAATGCATTCATTTAATCTCTACAGGTGGTACACACCCAGCAGAATCTTTGATTGTCTTAGTCCTACTAGATCTCTCCAATGGTCAGATCTTCAGCTTTTCTACAACTAGCGTAAATTATTGTCTTGTTGAAATAAAGAGAGGAAAGCCGATTTCTGTCATTATCAACTTCTACTATTAAAGTGTTTATGATAATTGAATGGTCCCCAACTGAAATATTCCATTGTTTCCTTTGAAATCCACTTGTATCGAGTAAAATTGACATTGTGCAACAGCGAGGAACACAATAGAGTTACGCGGTAGGAATTGA
Organism: Galerucella calmariensis; assembly: GCA_910591675.1. Taxonomy (NCBI): domain Eukaryota; kingdom Metazoa; phylum Arthropoda; class Insecta; order Coleoptera; family Chrysomelidae; genus Galerucella; species Galerucella calmariensis. The sequence goes on along the minus strand of CAJUYG010000877.1, from coordinate 65,592 downwards.
CATGTTTCAGGCATTTTCTTTTTCATTTATTAATCGGGTGAACCCACGTCTATTATAATAAAAAAAACTGAATTGACAATGTTGCGGTCAAAAATATAATGGACACAGTTAACGAAGTGTTTCAAGCAGACAACGCCCTGGAACGAGTATTAAACTGAATCTATTTGGATGTTGTCTAAATAACAATGAAACCATATATTATAAATTAAACTGCAAATGGAAGTCCCGAGAACGTCCTGTAATAAGACAGTCAATTAAGGATCAAATTAATTGCTACAGTATTGAGATGTTCTGCGTTCACTCCCATTATTATACAGTATGAGCTTATAGATGAGTAACTTGTCAGCTTTTAAATGTGATAATATCAAAGTGGAGGAATAAAAAATGACGAGATATAATATAACAGGAGCATCAACAGCAGAAAAGAAGGAAAACCAAGTGAGTTAAACTCCATAGTGCTCATTCCATTTCCTTTATTATTATGCAAACTAAGTGCATTTTTCTATAAAACTCAAGTTCTTGATGATTGTATAGTAATTAATGCCGAAAAATCAAAGTTATTTTTCATAGTGAATACTGTGCGCCCAGTTCAATATTGATAAAGGTTACAGAAGACAAAGTATAATCATAATGTCGGATAGTCAAGCAGCCATTGAAGCAATGAGCTCTAGTGTAATCAGTTCCAAAATGGTGTAGGAATGCCTAGACAAACTCAATGAACCAGGCGAGAACAATATAGTGACCTTACTATGGATTCCAGGACACACTGGAATAGAAGGAAATGGAATAGCAGATGGACTAGCGAAGAGGGGGACTGAAGGCTTTTGCGGAATCAGCCCCAATGTAATAAGATCTGACCATTGGAAAGATCTAGTAGGGCTTATATAATCGAAGATTCTTCTGGGTGACTACAACTTGTTGCGATCAAATGAATGCGTAAGTCAAAATAAAGCTGCGCTAAGAGTTTTAACAGGGATCCTAACGGTACATTGTCGCCTGAATGGGCATCTAAAAAAGCTCAAAATAGTGGGAGAAGAAGAATGTAGATTTTTGTGATATGGAAGAGCCACATACTTTCCAACTGCACAGCACTTCAGAATCCTAGAGCACAGCACCTGGCAGAATACTGGATTGAAGCCTCCAGATGTTCTAAAATTACTCCGGAAAATGTGATTAAAGAAACTATCAGTTTCTGAGACTCTCCTCAGGAACTAATTAGAAGTAATGGGGTACAATAGATCCTCTGGGTCTCAGTGAACGTCACCCCAAATGAATACAAATACAATCTTGTCAGCTTTAATTTTGAATGTGTTAATATGAAAGTAAAGGAAAAAAAGGATGAGATATAGTATAACAGCGGAAAAGAAGGAAATATTTTTCCTTTTCCGAAGTAAAACCAAAATTTTTGGACCAAATGGGTCAAGTCTCATAGTGCTTATTTCATTTCCTTTATTTTTCTTTCAAACTAAAGTTCCTGGTGATTGTATAGTGATTCAAACCGAAAAATCAAAGTTATTTCATAGTGAATACTGCTTCGAAAACTACAAAGGAACGAGTAAGATTGTTCCTAATAATTCCGACTTCATACTGAAAGGATTGTCCATAATATTCATTGTAACATGTATGTACTTTCGATGTTCGTTGAAGTTAGTAAAGTTTACTGAATTGTTGACAAGCTACATTGTATTATTTGATACCAGATCTGGTTCTTATGGAAATACAGTCCGCTGCATCGAGGGCGGGGCAGCTTTCCAAACCAATGTTGTGGTAGAAACGGCTGCAACACAATCAACAGCTTTTTAAACCGTTGAAAATTGCTAAAAAGGGTGAAACGGTGCCATAGGGAAACGTGGAACGTTGTGCCCTCCGACACTTGCATGAAAGAGGCCTAATACTTCTCACCTGTGCAAACATGATTAAGAAATATGAAAAAAACATTCCATGTGATAATTGAAAAAATACTTTAGCGATAATAATCGGCACTTTATACATTTTTGGTTTTGAGAAAAATACATAGAAACGTTGAAATAGCAGTTTAAAAGCTTGTACTCGCAAAAACGTTGGATAGAAGTGTTGCTAAAAGGGTCTGCAAGTGTTTGTATAAAGCCGTCGAATTCTATTTACAGTGGAATTTAGTTCGTTCGCTTGCATCTTTCTCGTCTCTCATGATATGGAACATCTTAAAGATCCACCAACCAAATCGAGGGAGCTAAATCGATAGGATTCGGTTTGACAGGGTGTATCTTTCGAAATAAATGGCAGATTTGCAGAACGTCTACTAGTGACTGTGCGAATATTTATAGTGGGATCTTTAGCGTGCAAAAAAGAATTTTTGATAATTAGGCCAGGATATTTGGCTCGAAAAATAGTCAAAAGACGGAAAAACTCCTGAGAGGGAATATAAGGAAACATTTCAGCATATGAATGAAAGTGTTTTTCACGATTTGAGGCAAAAATTCTGTTGGTTGAATATAAAAGCTGCAGATAAAGGACAAATCTACAGCTTTTATATGAAAGAGTTTTTCACATAACCTCAAATTTCATTTTCAGATAATAAAGGTGAATTAGGTGAGATGGATGGAATGGCTTGTTTAAACATCTTAGGAGACATGAGAGTAACACCAACAGCGGCAATGGAACTAATTACTGGTCTGACCTCTCTGGACCTGTACGTCAAGGAGGTTGCGTTAATGGCCATGGTACGATTGCCCACGGCTGGTGCAAACCCCGAAGTAGGAGTGGGCCAATTGAAGCTAAGCCTATGGCAAGAAGCGCTTACGCTACCTCTGATGCATGCAGCCAATGATGCAATTGAGCCCAGGTTTGTGTTTAATAAACCCTACAAAATACAAATAAAACAGAGCACAGAGTCAGATGATGCAAATACAATACGCATATATACAGATGGCTCAAAAATGAAAGAAGGCTCTGGATGTGCTCACTCCAGAACACTAAGCCTAAGGATTAAGTGGGGAATGTGAAACAATACCAGTGTGGTTCAAACAGAACTGGCTGGTATCTCAATTGCCACAAAAGAACTAACCAGAAAATGCATTTCTGGCAAAAACATAACAATCTGCACTGATAGTAGACAAGCCCCATTAGCCTTGAACAGATATCGTGTTATATCGGGGCTAGTAAGGCAGATTACAATATTATCCTGAGGTGGGTTAAAGGGCATGACAGGAGTAAAGAAAATCGCATTTCTGATTCTTCAGCCAGGGAAGCGGCTGGACTGAAAACTTTAGAACCCAGTGACACTTAAGCCTAACGACTTGGACAATTGTGGAACTAGCCAACCGTTACACTCATGCTCAATCCCTTAAGAGATGGGATGGAATCAAAGGATGAAGTCTTGCCTGGATCCCCTGAGCGACCCTGGGAAGCTAGCGCCGAAGGAATATTTGGCGATGACCAGGAAAAACCTACGTTTAACAGTAGGATTTCTGATTGGCCACTGACAGCCAAGGAAACACCTCCATACTATGGGGCTAGTGGACACACCTCTATGCAGGATGTGTGAACAGGAAGATGAAACTTTCAGACATGCCTCATGCGAGTGTCCGGAGTTATCGTCAATAAGAGAGTGTGTGTTCAGTGGCCTACACCTGCCGATATAAAGGAGATGTCTCCTAGTGACCTGCTTACCTTCCTGGGAAAGACAGGATGAACGATGACTAGGAAGAGAACTCCTCGGGAGGATGTACAATGCTTCATACGAGTATGTGGCCTAAGAGCTGTGAGCCTGCACTCACCCTCCCTACTCTACAGATACAGACAGGTAAGATGGACATTAAATAAAGTACACTCTGTATATTCTAGAATGGAGAACTGAACACAAAGATCAGTTTTTCCACTTGACAGGTTGTAGCTTCCCAAAAATGCAATACAAGCATAAGGAAACTGAAGTTTAATATAACACCCTCTATTTTTCTTTATTCTCTTACTAAGAGCCCTATCATCGTCGCTATTGCAGTTATATAATTTTTACTTCCTCAAACTTGGTGTCGGCCATTTTAAAATTGTGTTATGACTTGGGAAATCCGATACTTGACGTCGCTATTGCAAATGCAAAGCGATAAATATGAGTTTTAAAAGACGATAAAGGCGCTAGAGTAGAAAGTTTAGCAATAACCGCAATATAGAAGCACAGTATGAAGTAAGGTGTTTTAAAATATGTTCGCTCACAGGTAATTTTTGCTTATTACAGTTTATTAGAGGTTTATTTTCATTAAAAAGTTAGTTTAATCTACTTTTAATAATCATATTTGTTCATTTAACGCTGATTAAATATCTGATATCTACTTTTATTACAGTTTTCTGCAAAGAAAATGTCATTTTAGTAAAGCGTGTCAAAGGTCATAGTTTTTTACTATTATAACGTCTCACAGAATCGTTGAAATCAAAGAACAAAGACCGTTCACTGAGTAGCAACAACTACTTCCCAGGCTATATGTAACGAAGGACATTGAAATACACTTTAAAGTTAAAAGGGGTTAGTACCTAAATGTGCAAGAAACAACCAATCGTTTTAGTTTCCAATTCAAAGAGACAATATAAATTATAGACGGGCTTCGGCGTATTGCGCCTCATCAGTATAAGGTAGAAATCATCCGTCCATAAGCTCTGAGAGCATAGATACTAGAAAAAATTAATAACTTTATAAGAAGCTCATCATCCTTAGACTCCACACCACCTGCGTAAAGCCTATACTATAAATTTTCAAAGACGACATATCTCTTTACATGTCTCGTCTGAATGACATAATGCCTATTAACTGTGATATGCTATTTTGCTGCAGTTGTTGGGCGCGTATACGACAGTGTTGGGTTTATAATCTGCCTTAATTATTAATACAGTAATTAGAAATAAACGAAGCGAGAGAGATACCGCACAAGAATATTTATTGGATGCTGGTACATTCGATCGGAGCGGAATACAAACTAAGACTGATTCTATTAGAATATGAGAATTATCCTTAGGTAGCTGTAGATGTAATTGAAAAATGTGTATAGGACAGTGGCGTAGCGAGGGTGTCAGAAAATTTTGCCGTTCTATGGTATTCCAATTCAAGATACTTGATATATATCTTGATATATCTATAAATCTTGATATATATAAATTACGTGTCACATGTTTGTCCGCGATGGGGTCCTTAACTACTTAACTGATTTCAATCAAATATGTACACCGTGTGCAGTTTGATCTAACTTGAAAGATAGGATAGCTTACATCTCAATTTATGATCGCAATATTATTTTATTGCAAATTATTTGTCTTCATTTGTTAGCTTCCAACGATTCCAACAGATGGCGACATCTGTTGACTGGATTAAGTGAGTATTCAATAGATGGCGGGCTATGTCAAACTTTCAAACATTTCATAATATAAGCTACAATTTAATAGCCGGGTCAGCTAGTACCTAATCTTATAAAGATTAAAGATTTGTATGCGGAGCACCTGTATTATGACTTGATTATGATTATGATTATGACGAAAATTTGATCTTAATAAACGATAATAATTGGATTTCACGTTTCCAGCTTTCCTTCCCTCTCTCCCAGGCAACTTTTTTATGATTAATATCATGTATGACTCAATCAGTTCCACAAGAAAAATATTTAATCTCTTTTTTTTTCAATTTCAAACATCTACGTTGGCTTTATAATCTAAAATAATATAATAAAATAGCTCTGGTAGTTTTTCTAGTGAATAAGACACAAAAATCACTCAACTTAGAGCTGAAGCACTTCAACAAGAATTGCACTATTTCCGCAAACATTCCGAAATTTTGTCGGAAACATACAAAAGAGGCATCCTTCCGCTTTGTACGGCAGAAGGACGCTCTTTCAAATCGATTTTCACAACTTCTCTACATTTCTTTTCCAAATGGCAGTTAACAGATGCTTTTCAACAATAAAATCCACACATAATCCAGATAGTTTAAAATTTGTTTCTAAAATAAAGTCCATTTAACTAAGAAGAAACAACTATATATATACACATCGAAGTCAAACGGGATACTAGATATACAGATTGCGAAAAGTCTATTCGAGCGATGCGATTTACACAAGTGCGACAAGGAAAATATGAGAAAAACACTTGAATGAGAGAGAAGAATAATCGTATAATGTATTTATCTGTAAAAGTTATTCCCAATTTTTGTCGGCAACTATGTTAAATACCAATAATTGTTAAATCGAAAGCAGTGTATAGATTTTATTTATTACAGATTGTAATTTGTCCATTTATTTTCTTGAACTATATTATTTTATTCTTATCTGTGTTGATCTCACTTATTTTTCAAAAGTCAATAATATCACTAATCTCAAATTTCTCCCAATACTTACGGCGTTATTCCGTATTAAAAGTTGAATGCAAAATAAGAAAATTATTACTTAGAAAGTACCAAACCTTTTAAAGTGTAACGCTGCTTTCATATCAGATTGGTAGCTGGAACTGAAAACACGCCCAACGCTGACTGCGAACAATCATTCTTCTCTCTCTTTCAAGTAGTTTTGCTCATATATTCCCTGTCCCGTGGCTCGAATAGTCTTTTCGCGATCTGTAGGTTGGCTTATGTTTGTGGTAAGTATCTACGACTTCCAGGCTAGTCACCCCCATTATTATTTCCCAAACAAATTCAGCTTCTCCACAAAGACTATTGGTTTATTTGATGAATGATATTTTAGATCTGATGCAGAAGATAGACTCTGCCAAACATTAAATACCTACCAAATTCGACCACGGCAAAGCAGGCACAATGTATATGATTTTAGTCCGGGTAAGTTAGTCCGAAAGTTGTGGTGAAACGAAAAAGATTTTCACCAGGGATTTTACTTTTCTGAAGGGAAGTATATGTAGTATAGACTACTTTCCTAGATTTGTGAGAAGATTCCGCTCGAGCTTACGATGCAGCTTGCAAGCATAGCGTGGAGCACGTGAAATGCAACAGTTTTTCGTCCACAACTTTTTTAGATTTTATTGAACAAATGAATTGTAGGTATCAAAAATGTAGGTAATTTTATACACTATAAGATGACGTTATGCAATATTTGAAAAAAAATGGCTTTTTAAGCGACAAACATAATTAGAATAACAATAACGACTTTCTAATATATGAAAATATAGTAGTCTGGCACCTGAAAACGTTGATGGTTTCAGATTTCAAAAATTCAAAATGGCGGCCCTACAAAATTTCAATATATACTTTTTTTCCGATCTTGTCTCATTTCATGAACATTAAAGCTATAGATACGCGGTTTACTGCAACCGATAGATAATAAATTGTAGTTTTAGGAATAACAAAATTTTCATTTCCGTTTTTTTAAATTATTTTTTACAAGAATTATCTCACACTATCCCTGTACCCCTTCCACAAACTCCACCTTGGTCAAAAACTCTCCCAAAATGTAACATTTCACTCACTAAATTCAACAAAGAAGAAACCAGCCATGATCTAATAAGAAACTTTTTATTAGAAATACTTAATAGAAAGCAATATGACCGAGTCCTCTTCACCGATGCATCCAAGAGCGAAACTGGAGTCGGATGTGCTGTTTCTACCACGCAAGAAGTTGTTGGATCTTACCGAATTTCTGCATCATGTAGTGTTCACACTGGTGAACTGTATGCTATTCTACAAGCTTTTGAACTCAGCAAAGTACCCCACCAGCATATTGCCATTTGCACAGACTCTCTCTCATCTATTCAGTCTATTAATAATTTATTCACCATTCATCCTCTCGTTCAACGCATTCACGACACATACCAAAACCTTATTCTGCACGATGTTACCATCAGTATCATCTGGATCCCTTCACACATAGGCATAACTGGAAATGAAATCGCTGATCGCTTTGCTAAAGAAGCCGCCTCATCCATCACCAACCCAATTAATTTACGAATCTCCAGCGACTTGAAAGCCAGCATGAAGAAACTCATTCGTTCCCACTGGCAAAATCATTGGAGCCACTCAGTCACATTCCTACATAAACTACATCCTAAAGTAGACCAGTTCAATGTTCCTGATTTACGAAGAAACGAGAAGGTCGTTGCCAGGACCTTCCAGGACGTATCGGTCACACTCGTCTCACGCACGGCCACTTGATGAGCTCTTCACCTCAACATAACTGCCAACATTGCCATTCCCCATTAAAAGTTGAACACATACTAGTGGACTGCCCCTTATATTCCAAGCGTCGTCAACAACTGGGAATTGAAACAACTGTAAAAGAAATATTAACGTGCCCGAGCCAAATAACTATAGCCATCAAATTCCTGGAAGAAGAAAATCTACTGAACAAAATTTGATTACTCTCTTTTTATTTTTTGTCTAATCCCACATATATGAAACCAATGTAACATAATATTGTGTATATTGTACCTAGTGCTAATGGCCAGAGCTGTCACAAAGCACGTTAAGCTGAATAAAAAAAAATAATAAAAAAAAATAAATAAAAAAAAATTATCTCTCCGTTTTTCTCAAATTTGACAATGAAAAATATGATTAATGGATTCATTAATATTTTGAGAATGTTTGTCTCCAAAAACCACGTATTTTGAAAAAAAAATTTCAGATTCGATCATTAGAAGCGGAGAAAACAGTGTTCAAAGTTCAACATCCACTGACAAAATAATATTAAAAATTTCGTGTTTCTGATCGACTCGTTGAATTGTTCAATAAAAACTCTAAATTCTCTTATTTTTCAACTTCAACTAAGGTGAATGTTCCTCTTCTATCCAGTAATCTCCCAGGTGCTGTGCTCTAGGATTCTGGAGTGCTGTGTAGTTGGAAAATATGTGTATGGAGCTTTCTTCTTTCATGCCACAAAATCTGTATTCTTCTTCCTCCACTATTTTGAGCTTTTTCAGGTGCTCATTCAGGCGACAATGTCCCTTTAGGATCCATGTTAAAACTCTTAGCGCAGTTTTGCTTTGACTTATGCAATCATTTGATCTCAATAGGTTGTAGTCACCCAGAAGAGTCTTTGATTGTATAAGCCCTACTAGATCTTTCCAATGATCAGATCTTCTCTTTTTCTCGGCTTTACCTATTTCTTCCAATATTACATTGGGGCTGATTCCGCAAAAGGGTTCAGGCCCCCATAAAAGGTATTTCAGTCCCCCTCCTTGCTAGTAAAGTTCATCTGCTATTTCAGCTCCTTCTATTCCAGTGTGTCTTGGAATCCATAGTAAGAAGGTGACTAGAGATTATCTTCAAATGTGAAGCTTTGTCTAATTGGAGATACAGACTTTTAGGATTAGAGCACAGAAAGCCATCAAGTCATTAAGTCTTATTTTATTGTTAATATTTTTTAATGGATCCTACGAGGATTATTAAATAAAACTTTTTAACATCCTCTGAAAAAAATTAAGATCTATTCGACGTCTGTTGAATTTATTAACCAACAGTAAACATTAACGTCATATTCGGTTTAAAAGCGAGTTTCTCTCACACAGTGTGGATTTTCCGCTCGCCAATAATGCGAGTTATGACGATTTACGACTCCATTATTGTGAAAACGCGCTTAACAACTCCGCCAAATTCTGTTTAACTCGTTAGAAGTTTCGCATCATAACCTACATTATGGCTACAAATGTAAGATTGCGATAAAAATTAGCGGGTCGCATCTCATGAATTTCAAATAAGTGATTATTTATGTTCTATTCGAAAGGGTGTAGACGAGAAAATATCCTTGTGGGAATTTATTGGTAACCGATAGATGATAAAGCAAAATACATTGTTGAAACGAAAATTGATGATATTTATAACAGATTATTTGTTATTAAAATTAATTGTTAATATTGGATTATTCATGTTTATAATGCAAATAATATTCAGCTCATAATTATGTTTATTATTATCGACTCTATTGTGTAGCTTGTCAACACTTCATGAAGAACAAAGCAATACAATCATCTCATATATTCATTACTTATGCCATATATAATGCTACACACAGGCCCTGTGGGCACATAACTCTGTGATCATTTTCTTCCATTGTTTCCTTTCGCCTTCCAGTTCAGGACTCCTCCATTTTTGAGGTCTTCAATGGCTTCATTATACCACCTTTTTTAAGTCTTTCTCGTTTTTGTGTGTTTTCCCAGTCCGTATCACCTACCTTTTGCCCCTTCTGCTTTGTTAAGCCTGTCTTTGACACATCTCTAACGATATGAATTTGTCCTTATCTAGAAGATTGCGGCTACTCATCGTATTTCCAGTTTATGGATATCTCAGCTTTGTCTCTTTCTGTATTACAAAGGAAATTGGTCCCATTACTACTGTAGGAGAATTTCGCTTGAGCTCCGTGATGCCAAGACATGCATGTATTTGTACCTTGCTTGCTTTAATCATGGCCATTCCTTGCTGAGGTGTAGCGTATGTTATAGCAGTCTTTGCTACCTTGTTGTGTAGCCAAGAGCTGTTACAGACGAGCAATCACTGTGCGGCGAACTCACAATGCAATTCAGTTATAATGATACCAAACTAAGCATATTCTGCCTTCTTGCTGGACGCAAGTTGAACCTTATCCAATTGCCTATAGTTTGGCTAGTTTATCTAAAGCTACGGGGAATCGGTAAAAGGCGGGGACACATGGCGTATATCTGTCATAAACGTACAAATGGCAAATAAAATTGAAACTGACAATACCAACGCCACTGGATAAATCAATATCAGTCAATTGACGGAGTGAGAGGGAAGAGCACCCGCACGCGCTTACCAATAAGAAGTGAGCTTTCGATAAAAATCACCAATTTTGTAATTCGGAGGGTGTGGTTATAATGGTTTTCGTACAACGCTGCCAGAGCTTGAAGAAGCCCATAACAAATTTGGAAAAGTGCTCATCTTTTAATATCCAAAAATTGGAAAAATAATGTTAATAGAAAAAATCCAAGGAAACAAACACATTAAAGAATTAACGTTTAATCATATTGTTAATATTGTTAATAATAAAAAGTCCATTTTCTAATTATCATCACTACATACTTAGCACTTTAGCTTTTTCATAGTTAAACGTAGCAATATCGAGTGTTTTCTACCACATTCCTTTCACGGCTTCAGATAAACTTGCCAAAGTATAGGTCATTCAATATTCATGAGATTTTATTTCCGTGCGGTTTCTCTTTAGAAGGAACCGATTATAGTTTCCATTACAAATTTTGAAAAAATAATGCCCTCTATCCCACAATTAAAGTCAAGTGATTGCCACTATTACTAGTGATAGTATAATTTGCTCCAGTTTGATCGAGTTTTCATTTCATCATTGTATCTCATTGCTTTGTTATGTTATGAGAAAGGGGAGGCACAATTCATGACCGCACTGTTTATTTTCTAATAAATTTGTTTCGTGTTCGTACTTTTCATGTTGGTACTAACCACGTTAGGTAGATGAAATAATACAACTGCATTATTTTCACACTAATCGTGATTCCTTTACGTGTCCATGTTGTTCGTGCAAACAAAAATAGAAAAAAGTAAAATAAAAACAATGTATAAAATCAACTGGAACACAAAAATTGTCTTGTAGTAGCGAAGCACATCCGCGCAGAGCATAATTGGAAAAAACCCGTCAGAGAATTAACCCGATGCCCTAGAAACTGTTCTATTTCAATTAAAAAAGTGCTACGCGAAAAGTTCCGTGTTCGGGGATCTCCAATAGATAAAATCTAGAGGTATTAAAAACGTGCAGGGCATACAAATACAAAAACAGAGGAGGATTGAGATAATGATCTAACAGCCGTATCTGAAATACTGGTCTTTATAATTCAGCTTTAATGATCGGTTTCGTTAATGTCAAACCGATTTGAACAGGAAATGTGATTAATCAAATCCGGCTCTCTTCCGATATTTTTACTGATCGTTTTAAATTTATCTGGCGGTATTTAAATGAATGCAAAATGGATGTTTGATCGCATATTTTATATTATCCAATACTGTACATCGCATAAAGTGATTGATAATTTTTCATTTTTGAAATTAGTATACATTTCTCAAATTTGAAAATTTTGCTGAAACTACAAGTATCCACCTAATAGCGGTAACATATTTACTAGTAATATAAAATTGCGCATGAAGCATTTTGTTAAAACGGACAGACTGCTTAAATTTTAATGCAAATGAGATACGAGTGGAAATAATATTCTAAATGCAAATCACAACTTTTTGAATTTTTGTATAGCTAGTGCCAAGCGTGATGGCGAACCCGCCCCCATGCGCACAAACCCATTATCAATGTTACCTCCCACTTCAGCTATTGCAAGACATAGAAATGTTCTGTACAGATGCGTATCGCTAGTTGTTCTCCAATTCTTTTGGCGTTTGGAATTAACACTTATTATAGGTACGACACTGACCGGCAAGGGGCTAATCGTAATCCAATAGTAATTTAGTTGGGAGAGTCTATATCTGCGCGTTCGCTCGCCATCACGTTTAGTGCTTGCAGTATACAGATCGCGAAGTCTATTCGAGCCATGAGATTTACACAAGTACGACGAGGAAATACGAGCAAAACTACTAGAAAGAGAGAGAGGAATAATTATTGTTCGCAGTCAACGTTGGGCGTGTTTTCAGTTCCAGCTACCAATCTGTTACGAAAGCAGCGTTGCCAGTTGAAAATGTTTGGTATTTTCTAATTATCTAATTTTGCATTCCACTTTTGATACGGTATAACGCCGTATTTATTGGGGGAAATTCGAGATTGGTAATATTATTGACTTTTGAAAAATAAGTGAGATCAACACAGATAAAAATAAAATAATATAGTTCAAGAAAATGAATGGACAAATTACAATCTGCAATAAATAAAATCTATACACTGCTTTCGATTTAATAATTATTGGTATTTAACATTATTGCCGACAAAAATTAGGAATAACTTTTACAGATAAATACATTTGTCAAAGGCTGACTGCGCACAATAGGGTACAAGCATAAATTTTGCTATTGGTGGGAATTGACGCTTTATCAGGTCTCCTAACACCTTGCATGCCTATTTTTTCAAAAAAATATAAACTTCACTTTTAAAACGACTTCAAATATCATACAATTTGAAAGTCCGCCTAAACGCGCTTTACGTCATAAAGATGGCTGCCCCATGGTGTGACGTCATTTATTTACGTTCTTATTCGTGTATCACGCTCTGAGCTCTTGTGACCTAATTTGTTTCTGAAAGCTTTAAAAATGGATAAAGCCGAAAAAAAAACTTTGTATTCCAAGTATTGCATTGTTCCAGTGTGTAAATCAACGTCTATTAAAACTCCAGACAAATTATTTGTTACTTTACCTGGGGGCGCAAGCAAAAATACACTTAAGAGAAGGGCATTACTTTTGTTTGTGGAGACCATTTTAATGTAAGTACCTACTTCTATGCTGGGAATTTTTATTCCCAAATAGTTTGAGGTTATGTACCTATATGTCTAGGAATCAACCATAAAAACATCATTTTCTCACGACCACACATAGGAATATGGTTGGTATATATTATATAAATAAAACATAGTTTAAATCGTACTTACGATAATGCTTTAACTCCTCTTATTTCCTTTGCATTAAAGCAGCTGTTTGACATCATAAATTCAAGCAGCATAAATGAGTCTACTTTGGGCAAGTTATCAGTTTGTGCTTTTACAAAACCTTCGCTAGCCATATCTTTACTCACAAAATATGAAAGAATCGTCACTGAACACTGAACTAGTAAATAAAATATATTCTCCCAAAAGTTTTGAAATATCCTCGGAAATATCGAATATTTATGTCCACTTTCCACTTTACGTTGACTTTTAGGAATAAAAAAAGCACACACAAACACGTAATGGTCTCAAACAAACATATACATTCAATTTTTACGTCGATGAAGCAGTTAATAGTTGATTAAAATACAATATAAATACACAACTACTCATAACCTGATGCAATACCGGCCATATTGACATAAGTAAACACAAGTGATATGACATCACACGTATCATCGCTAGCGTTCGGAAATCTTCGGGTTGTGGTCGGAAAGTGCATTGAAATTTGAATTTTATTTTAAAATTTGGGAGCAATTTCCAATGGAAACTGGTATATTTCCTATTATTAGTAATTTTTTATATCATAGTTACTATTATAAATTAATATCCAAGCAAAATATGAAATATGCGTGTACTCTATTATTCATCTCTCTCTTTCAAGTGTTTTTCTCATATTTTCCTTGTCGTACTTGTGTAAATCGCATGGCTCGAATAGACTTTTCGCAATCTGTATAGTCAAATAACTCTTCTACCACATTGAGGTATGTTGAGTAATATTTTTATAGATTTTTTCCTTCTGTCAGTGGCCAGTTTTTTAGCTTCCATCCAAGCTTTTCCTTTCCGCTGTCATATTTCCCCTATTGTCTCATCCCAAGTCTTCCTGGGCCAACCTCTCTTCCTATTCTTTTGAATTCCCCCTTCTCTCATTCTTTTTTAGTTGATCCAGTCTCCTCCACACGCTGCAAATGTTCCCACCAGCCCAATTGTCTCAGCTCAATATACTCCAAAGCTCTTCTCTTATTATTTTTTATTATTTTGTGTATTATTCTATATTCACCATTTTCCAACTTTCACGGCCTAATAAGCAAAGGCAGGAAACTGCCAAAGCCGTAGTAGGTATGTTGACAGGGTACTGTTAGCCTAACAGCACGCAAAGCTAGAGGAGAAAATTGCTGAGCACATCCTACGTTAATGTGATTGCCTGTCGAATGTGCGGTTTTTTGTACCAGGCGATGAGAAGATTCAGTGTGGAGTCTGATTGGCTACTTGAAAAACGTCGGACTGGAGAATATAATCTAGATTCAGAGGACCACAATAGATCTGAAGAGGTCGCAGTGGAATGGGTCACAGATTTATTGTGCCTTCTTTACTTGGTTTCTAAGAAAGATCTCAGAGGCTAGGACCTATTTCCTGGAGGAATTTTAGGATATCTACTGGATAGAAGAGGACCACATTCCTAGATTGAAGCCTGCGTGTTGTGCCCTAGAATTCTGGATTTATATGCAAACTGCAAATATGTGGATGGAGATTTTTTCTCCCATGCCACATAATCTAGCTATTCTTCAATTGATGATTATATTTAAATTTGAAACATTCCTATAAATTTCATTAAAAACAAGTTATTTTTGTGAAAAGAGTATCTAAAAAGACATAAAAAGAATATTTTCCCACAAAATGGTGAACTTAAGAATTTGAATGAGAAATAAATTCTAAAATATCCAAGAAGTTTACTCAAGTGAAAGTGATCAGGAAGTTTGCAATTACTTCAGCATTGTTCACCCGCCAAGAAGCTGCAACAACAGGATTAAAATGGGAATTAGTCTGGAAATGCACAAACTCCATCCCTATAAAATGTAAATTCTGACGATTACTCGTATAAGCGGATTCGGTTTTGTAGACGTATGTGAGACACACAATCTTTTCAAGAGTTTACTAATGACAAATGACGTACGTTTTTGGTAAATGAAAATTGTTACGATTTAATCCCTACAAAATTTTTGGAACTTTAGTTCTTTACGTCAGGTTATGTTTGAGCGACATCAATACGATCGCGCAAAAAATGGTATAAGCATCTCGAACGTTAAGGGTAATTACAACGTTTGCATAAAATTGGACAAAATGATATGAGGATTAAGGGGTCTAGCACATTCACTTTTCGAAATACAGGATGTTGAAATTTTGAAAACTTGAATGTTTTAATTCGATAACTTTAAAATGGATGGATACATTGATTTGACATTTGGCAGGTTGTTTTTAAATGTAAAAGGGCATATTTTGATAGAAATAGTAGTTTGTGCAACTAGTGTGGATATGATGGCCATATCGCACGAGTGCTCAATCGTTCAAGTGCGATATGGACAATCCACACGAGTCGAATAGCATGTTTTTTCTACGACCCACTCAAGAAAAAATCTAGAAAATAAAATTTTTTATAAACTGTAATATAACTTCAAATCAAAAATTCAACTATCCAATTTTATGTCTCCACTAATTTTTCTGTGGTGAACGTACAGTTCTTGAATTTGTATAATGCTACGGTTTCCCTTTTTAAATATACGATGCCTATATAAGTAGATATTGCCAGTCGGACTCCCTCAGGCTACCTTAGGGTACCGTACCATTATCTATAATAATGAATATTCTGCTAAATATTTCAAACGTCTACCTGTTGTCGTTATTAATATCAAGCAGAATTATTTAAAATAAATTAACAATAAATAAAAACTTCTTCACGGGGAATCGAACCCGGGTCTACCGCGTGAGAGTCTGGTTTGCTTACTACTCGACCACAGAGGAATATGCAAATTGTTTATCTATAACGTCAGATGTATTACATAATTTTTGCTTAAAAGGAACTAAAGTTCGTACCGTGTGTCCCGCGACACTTTCTACCTTTTCATGTAAAATTGAACGGGGGAAAGAAAGATATGCACGAGAAACGTTATTTTTACTGAAATCACACTCTTCATACCTCGTTAAACAAGTTTTCGCAACGACTACAGAAGTCGGTATCTATATCTGTAGAGTGGGGAGGGTGAGTGTAGGCTCACAGCACTTGGGCCATATGTGACTCATTGTACATCCTCCCGAGGAGTTGTCCTCTTAGGTCATCGTCCATCCTGTCCTTCCCTGGAAGGTGGACATGTCACTAGGGGACATCTCCTTTATATCGGCAGGTGTAGGCCAACCGAACACACACTCTCTGATCGACGATAACTCCGGACACTCGCATGAGATATGCCTGACAGTTTCATCTTCCTGTTCACACATTCTGCATAGAGGTGTGTCCACTAGCCCCATAGTATGGAGGTGCTTCCTTAGTTGACAGTGGACAGTCAGAAATCCTACTGTTAAACGTAGGTTTTTCCTGGTCATCGCCTAATATTTCTTCGACGCCAGCTTCCCAGGGTCGCCCAGGGTGATCCTAGCAAGACTGCATCCTTCGATTCCATCCCATCTCTTAAGGGATTGAGCATGGGTGTAACGTTTGGCTAGTTCCACAATTGTCGAAGTCGTTAGGTCGTAGGTGTCACTGGGTCCTAAAATTTTTAGTCCAGCCGCTTCCCCGGGTAAAGAATCCGCAATGCAATTACCTTCACTTCTGTCGTGCCCTTTAACCCACCTCAGGATAATATTGTTATCTGCCGAGGCTAGCTAAATCTTGGTGGCACTCTCGTACTAGCCCCAATATAACTCGTTGTCTGTTCAAGGATAATAGGACTTGTCTACTATCAGTGCAGATTGTTGTGTTTTTGCCAGAAATTCTGCTTCCCATTCCCCACTTAATCCTTAGGCTTAGTGCTCTGGAGTAAACTTCACATCCTGAGTCTTCTTTCATTTTCGAGTCATCTGTATATATGCGTATTGCATTTGCAGCATCTGGCTCTGTGTTCTGTTTTATTTTTATTTTGTAGGGTTTATTAAACACAATCCTGGGTTCAGTTGCATCATTGGCTGCCTGCAGCAATGGTAGCGCAGTTCAGAGGTCGGTATAAGTGCATGTTATTCTACATCAGCTTTGCCTCTTTGTCAAGAAAAATCAGCTACCAGGAAGGAAGCATTGTAAAATGGTCATTTTCAGGCTGTATTTCCTGGACTATTCAGGCACTTTTTGCGTGAAACTCCCTATATTAACGCACTGTATAAATTAAGATCTGAACATTGTTTTATTCCAACGCTAGAATAGATTTTTGATGACACAGCAATTATACGCTGTTTAAAAAAATTCGTATGTCACCGAAAAAGAACATTTTTCACAAAACCAGACATTTCTTTTTTTATCATAATAAACTATCCTAAAAATTCTCACAACATTAAATTCCAGATGACCCGCCAACATGGTAACCGAGGAACTCTCAAAGGCCTTAATTTATTTGGCAAAATTATAACGAGAGCGCGCGCGAGCGACAAAAACGGCAACGCTGACAACTTTCCAGAAATACATTAGACCGAACATTCCCACAAAATGTATTTTCCTGGGATAAAATAACAATTAAGGATGATAAACTGCTAGGCCCTCTAATATCCCCCCGACATAGTTTTTGCCAAAGAAAAGATTTGTTATGTCGTCGCAAAGGCAAAGACTGGAACACTCATAACCAATTATTTGTTTGACGGGTTTTTTTTTCCTAGAGGTGACGGCATGACTCATCCATCATTCTTTTTTAGCGGAAGCAGCTCGCTGGTCTGGTCCATGTAAGACATATTTACTCCTCCAAGTTATTTATCGCCTCAAAATTTGCAGTGTTCTATTAATTTTTGTTTTACTGGAAGACTTTATTAAAAATGAAAAGATTTATTAAAGTATTAAACCATGTCTACAGTATATTCTTAAGAGGTCAATGACATAAGACTTGCTCGAGAAAAGGTATCACTGATAGTAACACAACTCCAACATGAAGAAACATGATTTGTCAGAATCTGTTTAATATTAGACATAGGTTTAGTTCGAAAAAACATTCCACTATAACCAAGAATACCTTTTTTAGACGACGCCATCTGAAAGTTGCTCGTTCTGTATTCATTTACATACCGAAAGTTGCGTTTTGAGTGTTGCATATAGTGAAAGTGACAGTTTCGTACTGCAAAACACTTTCGGGACTCTCTGGTAGAGATATACATATTTCATCTGCATCCAATCCAATAATTATTAATAATTGTCCTGGAGCACAGATTATAAAGAGAACAGATACGAATCCCGGTAAGACATCAAACGATTTTCAGCTCCGTCTCCAATAACCTTGGACCTCTAACTCGGTATGGCCGCGATGTTGCCAGTATAAAATATTTTCTGAATTTCTTACCAAATTGGAGTGTTGACTCGGGGACAATAACAATTTCTAGTTTTTTTGGAAGTTTCCACAAAATCTTCAAAACTGTGCCATGAATTAAAACAATAATTATAATCGAATATATATTTATGTATTTATCAAATACCTATTTGTACATTCTTATGATTTGTTATAACTAGTCATTACTCTTGGGAGATTAATTAATAAATACATTTTTAGATAACACAAATAATTACAAAAATCTACCAAATTTTGAAGGACAAATAATTCTTAATTTATTTATTATCAAAGAGAATACAATATGCAAGGAAGAATTTTGATGATAATTTGTAGCACCAAAGTTAGTATCAAAAACTACTAAATTATATACTCTTATCCCTTGGAAATCGAAAGAACTTTATTTTTCTTTCCGAATAAAATTTTTTTGGACATCATCTGTATGAACAACACACTCCAACGTGATGTTTATTCATTTTATAAGAATAATAGTCCATACCACTATATTTTTATAGTTGCACAATCGATTAGTCAAATAACACAATTAATATCGCCGATTGAACACCTTCAAACAATGAAGCAAACAAAAGTGGCGTTATCAATTTTGAGCACAGATTACAAGTGATTTTGAGCATATTTTAACGTTTTGAGCCAAGCCGTCACCCACATCCGTCACCGTTATTGTGCATGGTTGCCAAGGATATGGTTTGTGAAAAATATTTATGGTATGATTTTTATCTTAGAACATAGGAAGGGGCATTTACCAAATGAGTTTGCGTCCAAATAGGAGGTTGCGTTGAGTCATAATTAGGAGGTTGCAAATGGCGAATAGTCGTTTCCGTTTTGACAGTGGCGTACTGTTTGCATAGGGTATGGGATATGTGAAATTTTAAAATTGTACCTTATTGAAATGTATTAAATATAAAACTATAAGCTGTCCTATGTCCTATACAAACAATATTGTCTAGGAGCAATGAAAATACAAATATAGAATAATACTTCTGATAATACTTTCGTTTAAACTTATTTTCACCAAAAAAACTACATAAACAAGGCATGTTTTTTTATTCACCGGTAGATCTACCAATCGACCAACTGCGTTTTTATATTCATTGGTGGATTGTAGATTGAAGAAATGACGCGTTCATTTATTACTGTTGCATCAACCAAAATTGCAAACCACTTCACCGTTGTATCGAGCTGGTGGATAGCTTTGGTGGTTCACAAAATGACAGCTTAACCTGAAAAAACTAACGATTTTTTGAAGCAGTCAAAAAAATGGACGAATTAATAAAAATAAATGTAAAATGTGGTAACGAGGTATTGACGGCGCTATTAACAGCGTCAGAAATTGAAAAAAGTTCAAGTGGAACTATCAGATGAACTACTAATGACAACAATCAACTTAGAAATAGATTGTCAGTGGCATGGAGACTAGATAAGGAGAACTGACTCATACGGGAAAATTGACAAATATGTCCTCAAAATCGTCTTTCTAAGTAGTTTGGTTTTTGACCGCAGCGTGCGCATTGTACCTTAAGAACCCATTTCTGACAGAAACTACAATAACCTTACTTTTTATAGATGACAGTAGTCCAATAGTAAACATTACTAAAATAAACTAGAAATATAGAATTATTTAAAATAGGCAGGGTATTCGTTGTTGGAAGCCATTGCAATAGTGGTTGGTAGTGCAGATTAGGTATAAAACGAAGATGCAAATTGAATTTAATCCAAGAAAACTAGAGTTTTTTCAGTAATAAAAAATATTCAGATAAATAAAGTAGGAGATAATAATTATTATCTTGAATAAAAATTATAATTATACCCCACTTGTGAGAAGTATAGAAAAAGCACAATTGCACACAAAATACTTCACTTTTGCTGATATTATTATTCTGTTCTATACAAGTATATTATAAGAGATCAGGAAAAAGAAAGGTGAACAATGATTTGAAGAAAAACTGGAGGTTGATAAGAACTGAGTTATGAAACTAATCTGATGGAAGTACTAGTATGCCTTTAATACAGGAAAATATGAATTCAATTGATATTCAGATAAAAATAGGAAATGAAAATATAAATGAGGTGAGAACATGAATTCAAACAAATATATTCAAGAAATAGAACAAAATTATGTTTGCAATTATTGGTGCACTTTACCAATAGGGATTAATGAAACCATAAGACATTGAAACTAATTGATGACACCATTGATTAAAAAATAGGACACTTATTTCTTACCAATCTACAGCCAAGTAATTCAAGTCTGGGCAATTATAGAAAAGCATCAATATCATGAAAATAGTGTAGTGAATGTTTTGTGCAGCTGAGTTAATAAATAGCAACAGATATATATTTTGTGTACTCATGTATTTCACAATAATTGGTGACATTCCACTGTGTTTGCTTTTAGGAATCAAACTTTTGTATTGTTAAAATAAAGTTCCTACTTGAAACAATTATTTTCTTGAGTGATGGAAATTAAATATATCTTATATTGAAAACCTGTGCAGGCATCAACTTCCACATGTTAAACCACTATTGCAAAATGGTAGTTGTACCAGCACATATAGATTATAGGACAGCAAGGAGCCCTACAGAAGTCCTTGTTAACGTATAAAGGTTTGGCACTTTTACTTGTGATGCTCTATCACTAAAGTAGTCATAAATATTTATGACACATCACTTCATATAGTTTGTAGGAAATACCACAGTTCCAAACACCTTAAAATGCTTTAGTAATGCCTAGAAAAATAGCAACACTGTTTTCTTCATAATCTAGAGGTTTGTAATTTGATGTCAGGTTTAATAGTGAATGTATAGTTGAGCATTTTCTCTAAAATCAATCTGGTATCAAGATATATTATCTACGTGTTCATGTGTAATCCTATAAATCAAGGTAAATCTATCAAGTTTCCTAATTACCTTATTTTAACTTTAACATTAAACTTATTACCGACTCATAGTAGGTAAGATAAGTATAACAGGCCATAAAATAGGTAGATTTCAAGTAAGAGGCAAAATACAGATTGTACACTTTATTTTTAGGTGAAAGAAGTTACATGGTGTGTAGTTGATTAGGTAGGTACTTCTCATGAAAATCTCTATAAGTAATTAAAATTTTCATAATTTCTTCTTCTAAAGGCTTGACCAGTTTGGAAACATTCATATTTTCGTCAAGTTCATAAAAAAAACCTA
This sequence comes from Galerucella calmariensis, assembly GCA_910591675.1. Classification (NCBI taxonomy): domain Eukaryota; kingdom Metazoa; phylum Arthropoda; class Insecta; order Coleoptera; family Chrysomelidae; genus Galerucella; species Galerucella calmariensis. The sequence continues at coordinate 43,588 of CAJUYG010000877.1, read as the reverse complement.
AAATATTAGATATTATCAATTATGTAATTGTTTTATTATTTCTTGATAATAGGACCAAATTTGTGTTTAGAGCTTATGGCTAGTGACATTTATCAATACATACCTACCTTCTATGTTTTCATTCTTTTTTTTGCTAGTTGCAAAATATGATGCTCCAATTCTAAATTATTCGAAGGCCATTCAATATAGTACATTAGGTACTACATTTGAAATGATACACCGCCTCCAAGCATTTTAATTGATTTCTCCTTCTTCGTTTTTCATATTTTTGTTAGTTAATATTTTACTATGTAGGAAGCCAGATTCTGAAAAACTTAATACATAATGTGAACATAGGTATTTCTTAATTCAACTTGAATTTATTTTTCATAATTGGGGTGAACTTGGTTCTAGAATATACTTACTTTCACGTAGGGTGTCTTCTTTATTCTTCAAATTTCTCTTTCAAATACCTGTTTTACTCATTGTAACTGTGCTGGACCTTTAAATTTGTTCTTAAATTCCATAACAAAGAAGCATGATAGTAGATATTCGTATAATACATTCAGCTGATTATTTTACCACAAAAACGATCAAAATTTTCGTTATTTTTTAAAAAGAGGACAAAATAAGGACTTATCCAAAAAATGTTTTGGTTTTATTACCTCTAACCTCACTTTCCTTACACGTGAACCGCGAACTGTCAAAGAAGCCTGCAACCAATAAAACTTGATGAACTAAAGTTTTATGATTGGCTGTGAAGGTTCTTATTCTTAGCTGGCGCCCTCTACCTTGTGCAAAAATTGAAATACATGGAGTTCGGTCTCCTTATATAGTCTCCATGGTCAGTGGTCAGATGATTTAAATAACAACTGCGTTTTTTTATGTGCCACTGATGACTACAACATGTCGTTGCAGCGGAGACTGACGTCATTCAACCAATGGTGAATAAATAATGATGTAAAAAAACGTGCCTATAATCTACGTCAGTAAACGTCAACTTCACAAATGAGTCATAATTAGGGTGTTGCAAATGGCGACTTCCGTCGCATTTTCTAATACAGCTAATGAGTGTTTTATGTTCTAAGATTTTCATACATGATAATATTTTTAATTGTATTATTCTTTTAATGTTAATCAAATTGATTTGAAACAAGTAATTATCGAATATTTGTATCTGTATAACATTCACACTTGAAAATAATGCTTATGAAATATTTGACCTATGATCGTAAATTGAAGGAAATATGCAAATTGACAACCCTGTTGAGAAATTTCGCGAAGCAGCTCGAACGGAGTCGACATAAGACGATGGACATTTAAATGGGTATGTCCACCCATCTCTCTCTCTTTTTACTGTTCTCTGTCAAGCTTTCGTATCTGTTCTCTTTATAATCTGTGCCTGGAGGTACAATCAACATTACTTTTGGCAAATAATTAATAAATTGATATTGACATTGCAAATATCATTAAGTACATTATATTGTTCAATAAATAAAATGTTTATGATTCTCTATTAATCATTTTCTTTCCTCAGAGTAATTGAAAAAGCTTTGGATCTTATGCGTCGTCTAAAAAATGTTGTGTACGCCGCGGCAGAAATACTACTTTGTTGGACTCGTCTGTTGCTCGCCTTGCTTCGCTCGTCTCGCAATTCTCAGACTCGTCCAACAAAGTAGCACCAAAGTCTATATATTCCAATAAGTCCGACCACTCTCTCGACGACGCGAAAATCCCCCTCCTGCCGACACCCACTGTCTCACCGGCAAAACCCACATCTGATGTGGGATTTAATTATTTTTCAGTTCTGTTTGACTTACACGGTGGTGTAGCAGAGCGTTGTATCGGATGCGCCCAAGAAAGAGTGATCTTGAATTTTAATTTGTGCGAACGTTATCTGCACTGTGTTTTTGATTGTGTGCGATGCCTTCTTATGGAAATTATTGTTGCGTGGATTCGTGTAGAAACAATACTGCAATTCATAAACAATTATCATTTTTTCGTCTTCCCAAGGATCCTTGTTTACGACGGCCAAGAAAAAAAATGGTCAGCCAATATTGGACATAAAAAGGAAAGACTATCAGGATTTGTCCACAGAAGAAGGAAATGCCCTGGTTTATGTGGGTGGATATTTTTTGCAAAAGTTTTTTGTTAAACACAAATGCGATATTTGCCTAAACTTTTGCAATAAGGAAGGTTGTGACCAATCCACATCATTCTGCGAAAAAAAAGTCTATCAAGGTAGTAAGCAGGGACGGTTTGGAGGATTGACAGTTCCTCCAAAAATTTTCAGTGAATATCTGATTTCTTTAGAAAATACATTCACTGAAAATTTCAATGATTTATGTGTGCAGGATGATGTAGGAATAGTAATGAACTTGAAGACCAAGTTGTCTACTATCGCATTTTCGCATCCTTGCCCAAACTTCCCATGGGAATACCTGCTGTCCTTACATACAAGGGTGCGAATCTATTATACACTGAAATTTGCAAATTCCTCACTAAGGACCTTTAGAAAGAATAAAGAACATCCTAAATTGAAAATCTTGAAAAATTTATAACTATTCAAGTATTTATTAATTTTTAAGAATGTACATAATACTTATTTGTTTGTTGATATTTCATTATTTTTATTCATTTATTCAATACAACGCTACAGAGTACACTCCAAATGGACTTGACCTAAATAACTGTTCATTTATATTCGTTTTGTCCCAAGTAGATGTTAAACTTTGTTATTTCTTTTATAATGATTATATCAACACAAATGTTCATTCGCTGATCATTCTGTATTAGTTATTAAGTATTATCAGATATACGCTCGGATATACGTTATTGAAGTCTATATTTATGATTTTTTTTCATTCCATTCCTCGGTTAAAACAAAATTTCTAAAAAGTTACTTAGCAATAATATAATTTATATAAATTGCCAATTTTTTTCAAAACAAGAATAAAGTCAACATATTTTCTAATTGCACCCGGTAAATTCCTTCATAAATGAATTCACCGTCCGTCACCTCGTATACCACCAAATGACTAGCAAAAACAGGTGTCGCACATGATTTACGACTCTCCGCAAAAAATGCCGGCGTTTTCCGACGATCAAAGGAGTGACCGGACTTATTGGAATATATAGACTTTGGTAGCACTTTTAGTCCTTGGTATACAAATAACTATTCAAACAAGCACGTGAGAATATAATAATGGACTTTATTCATATGTGAATCTTTTCACATTAAGTCGAGAATCGAGCCCCTGCTTTTATACATAAATTCACCCATTACTCTCAAAACTAGAAATTAATCACAAATTTTACTTCAGATATTCGCAATATAATTTGTTTGAGGAAATTGCTGAAGTAGTCTTCAACAAGTTAGTAGATTGCTTGTGTCAAAGCCTTTTACACTTTTGCTATTTCATTTACATCGGAAAATTTAAAGTACTGATGAAAAGCTACACAAGGTGTAACAGATGAAGATGCCTGCTTATAAAAACCGTCAAAATAGCTAATAATAGAAGAAACAGAATTATAATTGAGCTGGAATATATTAGGTTTATTTATTTTCCAGAGTGTTCAATTTTGTTGAGATAATAATTTGAAATGGCGATTCCGATTACATTAAAAAACAACTTAGCACCTCATTAAACTTTAAAGCATTTTTAAAATTCCTAATTGTGTGTAAAGTATTTTAATAGCTTTTTAAATATAATACCGTGTCTTTAAAGCACGGAATAAAATGCCACTTTCCTGAAATGCCTATTCAAATTAAACAAAAGCGTTTCTCGGATAAAAATTAAAAAAAAAACTGGATTCAATTTTACTTGGAAACCATTAAGAGTAAATAAATTGAAAAAAAATGCTAGGAACATTTATTATTGGAGTATACTCTTCACGGTGAAGTCCAGGAGTTTTTCACTTTCCTGTCAATTTCAGTAGATTGAGTCTCACTAAATAGATTGCCAGAAATGGGGCAGTGGAAAAGTCCAATTACGTGGAAAGACTCGAGCTTTTTTCGAAAAAAAAACTTCAGGTATTTCTTTCATTACGTGTTTTCTTCTCAAAGCAAATATTCGAACCGTTTGTGTTTATTAAAAAAGCTGAATCCTCCTTCACATTTGATGATGATACTTACATTTATAATGAAAACATTGATAAGAATAATAACCTTCTAATAGGGTATTTCACTTCAAATTTTGATCCCATATATTTTTAATATTAATGAAAAATGGAAACAAAAATTTTATGCATAAACAAGAGTCTATTTCTAGTTGAACACCTTGTTGAACAATCCTTCCTTTGCGTCCAAATGATATTTTCCTATTTCTAAGTAAAGTTTGTCACTTTTTTTTTTCACTCTACATTAATTACTTTTATTCATGTTAAATTCCGTATTCTATCTAACCCGATGTAAATCTAGCTAAATGAAATTCTTAAATTACATTATTTTATCACAGAATTTAACAAAGCATAAAATAAACAATGATTTTAAATTGCGTGAATTGTCTAACGTCTCCCCATATTTCAATGAAGCTTAAGTGTGGTCGACTTTTATTTGGTTTTTGTGGTAATTACAAACCGAAGTCGAGTCACAAACGTACAGGAATGGGGAATGCGAAAAACATTCTTTTGTGGCAAACATGTTTTTGAGCAAAAACCCCGTATGCCAGAAACAATGTGATGTTCATGACAGTTTATTTGGATTAGCGTTCGAAGAAATCTCTTTCAAACTAAAATTACGTGTTAGGAACCTTTTTTGTCCATTAAGTTGGGAAGTGTTGAAGCTTTGGTTTATTATTAAAGATACACAAATGTCGGATGTAATTTTTATCCATTTTTGATACAATTCTCGCGTTTTATGTCAACTTTGACTTTGATATATGCCAGCTATTTTGAAATAAATGATAATTATTTAAATAATACAAATGTTTCATCCCTTACAATGTGTTATCAAATATAATTGAGAATTCAACAATACTATTTTGGTCCCTGACCGGTTTCACGAACATAAGGATGACAGTGATGAAATGTCAATTCTTCAAGCAAGTGTTTTGCATACTTTCACTTTTTTGAATTTTGTTCCCATAGCAACTGAGGTGTTCACTATATCTTATTTCTAAATTTCTTTGGGTCTGACCTATCTAAATGCCATAACAGTGAGAGCAGCTATGTTTTTAGACACCAGACTTTTGTAACTTATGTTTGTGAAAAGTGGCACGGGCGTAGCCAGGATTTATAACAGGGGGGGGCAAAGTATGGTCCATGGTAGTCCAAAATGTGAAATTTTAGGATAAAAAGAAAAAGGAAAATTGAAACAGAACTTTCAGATTTCAATTATACTTAAATTGAACTAATAACATTTTTCTTGGGCTTAAACTAAATTCATCCAAAACTTTCTTCACTATGGAGTCTTGATTTTCCTCCAAAAATTTTAAAGTTTGTCATCACCCATTGTACTTCCTTTTACCCTTCGTAGGGTTCTGAACGATCTTTCCACGGTAGCAGTAGTGGATGGGAAAGCACTTAATATTAGCAGTGCGTGCCTTGTTGCAGGAAAAAAACAAAAACTTCCTCCAAAAGTGCAGCCACTTCAATGTCCTTCAATTTGTCTCCTGCTAAAATCTTTTTTTTTCCTTATATTGTACAACAAATCTAATTCTGCAGAGACATCACCCAACTGGTAAAATTCCATGAAAGATTCCGCATTATTTTTGGAATCTTTTGAAGCCATTTTGAGAGCATGCTTGAAGGATGAAGATAAGTTAAAGCAAAAGCAGGTGTATTTTCGTTGGAAATTCTAACATCCAAAGACGAAGTTAAAGAATCAAGATGTGGGATGATTATTTACCGCTTCCAGTATTCAACTGCAGACTCAGATGGTGGATTACTTCTGTGTACTTGCTTTTGAGTGACTCGTGGTACTGACAACTCATCCCCTACTTTTTCTGCGATATCAAGTGATTTTTTAAATAAATCATAAGAAACATTTTCGATATCTTGTCGATCTTCTTTGATCACTTCTAGAATATCATCAATATGTTTCTCCACCATGACAAAATCTATAATTTTACCTTGTAAACGTTTACAACGGGTTCCAAAATTGCAGAGTATCTTGCAAATATGTTCAAGCCTGAGATGAATATTGGTTTAGTAACTGCATAGTGCAATTGGTAGGCAGATTTTCTAGTTGCATAGTTTCAACAGATAAACGTTCTATTGCCTAACAATGTCAGTGAAGCTTTTTTCAAATTTTTGTATGCTCTTATATTTTTCCGACCATCTGGTCTCACAGAGCCTTGAAAGATTTGAAACCGATTTCCTACGGGCTTTAAAAATTATTCAATTTATTTTTGCTTCCAGGGGAGGGTAGTTGCCCCTCCCTGCCCGTCGCGGGCTACGCCCATGAAAGGTGGTGAAGACTATTATTATTGACCCAACACCAGAATTATTTCAAAAATTGAAAATAATGCACAAGCGCACCACGAGAAGCGTTTACCCCGTCGTCTGACTGACAAGTACACTGACAGTTTTCGATATATCATGAACGTACTCGTTATGTCATCAGTCATTTTTGGTTGAGAACGAATTTCAAATTAACGGCATTTTTATTTAAATAATTTTATCTTGATAGGTAATTTCAAGCAGAAAATATGTTAAAAACAATCTCCTGAGTATACAAAATTATGTTGCACAAGGTTTTGTCGTAAATAAATATATATTCTTATATAGTTGAAATAATACCTAGGTTAGACTGTTTTGTGGTATTTAGCCAAATTCGAAAAGGCTATGCAATTAATAATTACCAGCTTCTTTTTCTAACTGAAAATACTTGAGAAGTTTCAAAATACTGATGTTTTGCCGTGTATTTATGCATATTTTTGTATTATTCATATAAATAAAACAAAAAGATTAATATTCACTTTTCATAAATAATAATTGGCCGTAAACAACAAAGTACAGACCTGTCAAGAACTGTCAGTGTGACAGTAGAAAAAGACGTAAGACTTATTGCCGCTACGAAAGTAACGCCTTCATGGTATTTTAAACTCTCGATTGATAGGTTGAGGTTAACATTTGTAATACACTTAAACGGTTCATTATTGTGACATTTCAATTACGATTAATCACAGACCTGCCTTTTTTCCATTTCTTCCTACGTAATGTGTTAGAAAGACATTAACAATCGATGACGCACACCAAGAAGGGTATTATTTCAACTATATAATGATCAAGACTGCTTAAAATTAATAACAATTTAAGTTTCAATGTCAATTAATATTAATATACGACGTGCCTAATTCTCGTAATTTTTTTGCTCCATACATTTTATATGTAAATAAAATAGACTGTATGCGATACCTTTATATTACTTGTTAAAACAAAGTGATTTGATTAAAATGGTCGAATAACAGACAATGTAAAAATTTAAAAGCGAAAAAGTACCGACATTCCTATAAAGCATTAAATTTTATGCATGTCCGAATTTATTGTAGCATTTTCCCCATTTCAAATTCAGTTTATTCACGCTGGATGAATCGTTTGAAGTAGTTTTTCCACATGCATGACAAAATTTCTTTTAATAACGAAGTCCCAGATATTTCATACCGACAAACTAATTTTTTTCATAAATATATAAAAGTAGTGATTGTTCGAGCATTTTGTAGAATATAATGAGTAAGAGGCAATGAAAACACCAGCCACACTTTTATAATAACACTGAAAAGTGAAAACACCACGTATGAATTGCCCTGATTGAGGCAAGAAACACTAATGTAGTCCCATTGTGCAAACTGCAAACTAGCGAAGGAATTACAGTACACTTCTACAAAGCAGCAGAAAAAATTTGACGATGACCCGGAGGAACCTACCTCTTGTAGTAAAAGCTCTGACCGGACATTGCCTAGCATCTTCATGGAATAGGGTTATTAGACACATCCTTATGTCGACGCTATGGACAGGATAGTGGAACCGTTGAGCATATCCTTTTGAATTGATCGGCTTCCTCACCATTCGTGAATCTGTGTTCGGAAAGTTTTGTCTTTTACCAGTTATGCTGAGAAAAGTTCCTCTTAGAGACGTTATCGATTATGCTAAAACCTGGAATAGAACTTTAGTTCTCGTACCACACACTAGCCATGCTTCAAGGTATACTAATTACATGGAGAAAGTGAGGGGTAGTATGTTTCCAAGCCAAGGAAAAAAACGTACACCGATGCTAAATCCTACCGACCGATTAGTCTGACATCACTCTTAGTGAAAACCATGGAAAAAAGTTATACTAATACATTTGCAGGAGAAGAGTGCTCAAGACCTCACATCCTACAATGGGCATATCAAGAAGGGAAATCAGGCAGTAGATGCTTTGCTTAGTCTGGTGTTTTTAACTTTCCAAACATTTGTTTTCAACTGAATAATTATTTAACTTACCCATATTATTTTTAACTTATTCAATTTCATAAAGAAAGGTATCGTCAGTTAAGTGGAAAAAACAAAGAATTACATCGAATGTAAGATGTAAATTGGAACAAAAAATGCTTGAACAAGTAACGGATTTCCAATATCTAGTAACAGTTCCAGTATAATCCTTTTATGACCCGTCTTGAGTACAAAGATATATAAAAATGCTACAAAACATTGCAAACGCTCAGAAATTACTTCATGCTTTGGAGAATCAAATTCTCCGATATTCGGATATGAAAACTTAAAGATAGGGCCAATAAAACTTTTAAACTTGCGATCAATAAAGCAATTCATATTTTTCAGATGAAGTATTTCATCGAGCAAACCATTTTTTGTTGTTATATGAAAATTCAGTTTTCCACTTATTTTTCTCCTATTGGAAATATTATGTGAAAACAAAATAATTATTTCCAGGCAACTGAAAATAATTTTCATACTTTTTTCCAGCCACTGAATCCAATGCATTACGACTGACCAAAATGCAAGTCCCAGCAGTTGCAGATCTAAGAGAGAATATGACCCTCGACTGCTATTTTGACATGGGCACTGAAGATTTATATGCCGTCAAATGGTATAAAGATGACCAAGAATTCTTCAGGTAATCATCAAAAGCATTGTTTCATAACTACGGAATTGTAGAATTTGACATATTTTGTAGGTATATGCCAGCTGGATCTCAAAGATATATAACATTTCCTGTACCTGGCGTACACTCCAAGCCAATTGATGCAGAATGCAGAATAGGGCGCTGCAAAATTGTCCTCACCAATTTGTCCAGAATACACACCAGTGGATCCTACAGATGTGAGATATCCAGCGAAGCTCCGGCTTTCAGACTAGCCTCAGAAACACACAACATCTCAGTAGCTGGTGAGTACCTATTCATTTTACCAAAATTCACTCAAATTCTTGATTTATACTTTCAAAAGAAATTTGCTGCCATGTATGTATGTATTTTGGGGTGACATTCACTGAGACCTAAAAGATCTATTGTGCTCCCTTACTTACTTAGTTTCTGAGGAGAGTCTCAGAAACTAGTAGCTTCCTTAGTCCTATTTTCCGGAGCTATTTTAGGATGTCTGTAGGCTTCAACTTAGGTAAATGTTCCTCTTCTATCCAGTAATCTCCCAGGTGCTGTGCTCTAGGATTCTGAAGTGCTGTGCAGTTGGAAAGTATGTGGATGGAAGTTTCATATCCCATGCCACAAAATCAACATTCTTCTTTCTCCACTATTTTGAGCTTTTTCAGGTGCCTATTCAGGCGACAATGTCCCGTTAGTTGAAACTCCTAGCGCAGTTTTACTTTGACCTATGCATTCATTTGATCTTAACAGGTTGTAGTCACCCAGAAAAGTCTTTGATTGTATAAGTCCCACTAAATCTTTCCAATGGTCAGATCTCTTCTTTCTCTCGGCTTTACCTATTTCTTCCAATATTACATTGGGGCTGATTCCGCAAAAGGGTTCAGGCCCCCAGAAAGGTATTCCAGTCCCCCTTTTTGCTAGTTCATCTGCTATTTCATTTCCTTCTATTCCAGTGTGTCCTGGAATCCATAGTAAGGTTACTATATTGTTCTCACCTAGTTCATCAAGTTTGTCTAGGCATTCCCACACCATTTTGGAACTGACTACACAAGAGCTCAGTGCTTTAATGGCTGGTTGCCTATCCGACATTATGATAATCCCTTATCAATATTGAACTGGGCGCACTTTCTTACGGCGTGGATTTCCGCTTGAAAAATACTTGGGGTTTTTCCCAAGCTTCCAAAGTGTTTGATTCCTGGCCCGAACATTCCTATCCCAGTTCCTTCTATTGCTTTTGAACCGTCTGTGTACCATTGAATGGCATTATTTCCAAGTCTGGATCTCATTTCTTCTTGTTGCTTAATTCCATATGCTATGCCATATAAAGTTTTAGTTTTTGACTGAAGTTTTAATGAACTGTGAAGTCCAAAGTAAAAGTTTCAGCTATAAAGCAATACATAGTAAACCTCAATTTATATTTTTTTATATTTGGTAGTGTAAAACATATTGTTATCCATTTTTAATGCGAAATTGTTAAAATATATTTTAAATATAGTAGAAAACATATAATATTGTCCATTCACTTGTGCTTTCTTCAGCGTTATCCGCATAACAGTAAAAGCAATTTATTTGCCACGCTTTCTTCCGTCTCATCGCGTCGTGTCGCTCGCGGTCAGCTTTACGAGGAATCCATGTTAGAGACAGAGTAATTTTCTGTTATGTTATTGATATAAAAATTTTCTTTGAAAGAGAATTTTAAAAATGTTTGTCTACAGGTTTCTTCTTCCAATCACTTCGTTGTATTTGTATTTTCATTATCTACAATTCGTCTTCTAGAACCATTCACAATCTCTCTAAGCCTAGGGAAGCATGCTACTGTCTTTCAAGCAGAGTTAGTGGTGGTGCAGTGCTGTGCAGAAGAGTTGTAGAGACGGGAAGTGGATGGCCAAAGAATGATCTACTCCGACAGTCAAGCAGCACTAAAGGCGATACGCTCATATCGGATGACGTCAAATTTGGTGTGAAAGTGTTGCAAGGGTCTCAACAGACTAAGTAGTCATAATAGAGTGACCCTAGCCTGGGTAATATGTTACCAAGGAATAAAAAGCAATGGAAAGTTCGATTAATTAGCCAAGCAGGGAGCAGCGGAGATCATGATAGGGCTAGAACCTTCCCTTTGGAATTGCTGAATGCTTAACTAAGGAGAGCATCCACAAATGGATAAACAACCAGGCGTTGCACTGGTGGTATGAAACCCCAGGACAGAGGCACGCTAAATTATTCCTTAAAACTACTTCGGCCAAACTGTGAAGATGATTGTGGGAATGCTGAACGGACATTGTAGGCTGAGGAAACCCATGCACATAATTGGCCTAGCAGATTACAGCCAATGTAGGTTCTACTAGGAAGAAGACGAAACCACGGAGCACATACTCTGTGAGTGCGAAGGCCTAGGAAGTGTGTGGTTTCACTTACTCGGAGAAGAAAGACCGAGGGCAGAGAGCTACGCAAGGGAGGCGGTATCCAAGTTAATAAGTCTAATAAAAAGAATGAAGCTAGATATCGAGCTCGAAATATAGGGAGCACAGCAATAGATCTGCAGAGGTTGCAAAGAGCTACTCCAATTCCAATCTAATTTATTCCAAAACCATTTCGATCACCTAAAAAGCAATGTGTAAATAACAAAATAATATAAAATAGGATTTTTGTCATAAAAATTCAGCCATTGCTTGGCCTATAAGTATCAAAATGGTTTTTATTTTTTAAACATCATATCTACGGATATAAACCACAATTTTAGAGTCGGATTTACGCAGCAATAAAATCGAAGTTTTATGAATATCCATAATTCCTCCAACCTATTCGAGTTCTTACTCGGAGATACGGAATCCGGGTGGAAATTTTTAAAAATCGGATATATATGAAGTGTACGTGTAACTTTACATTAGAGCATCCAGTCACCATAAATACGTTTAATGTCCGTTTGTTTGTTTCGTCGCATATATCTTCATATACGTCTGTCACATTTTTGGGTTATGAAGAAAAATATTTGCCAGAGAGGTTTGCGGTGTAGTTACGCCATAAAAAGAAAATCCGAGAGAGTGTTTGTATACATTAGATGTGCTATTTATTACTCATACCGAAAATTGGACATGATCTTTTTCTATTCACATAAAGTTATCAAAAAGGGAAAGATTATCTTTGTTACAAACATTGCATTCATCATAATTATGCACAAAATGGCCCATCTGGATCAAGGGAGGTACAATAAGTACTTTTTGAATAAGCTTTCTCTAAATTTTTCCCCGTCTAAAACCTGCCTGCTTAGAGAGGGAATCTTTAAAAAAAATCTACCCCCTCACTTCTTAGAAATCAGACAACCTGGGACATGCCACAAGACGGTATGATGAAAAAATATAACTTTTCAAAGAAATTCGTTACGGAATTAAGCAACAAGAAGGAATGGGATCCAAATACCATTACCGGACTTGGAAAGAATGCCATTCAATGGTACACAGACGGCTCAAAAGCAATAGAAGGAAAGCAATAGAAATATTGGGAAAAACCCCAAGTATCTTTCAAGCGGAAATCCACGCTATAAGAAAGTACGCCTAGTTCAATTTTGATGAAGGATACAGAAGACAAAGGATTATCATAATGTCGGATATTCAAGCAGCCATTAAAGCACTGAGATCTTTTGAAATCAGTTCCAAAATGGTGTGGGAATGCCTAAACAAACACAATGAACTAGGCGAGAACAATAATCTCACTATGGATTCCAGGACACACTGGAATAGGAGGAAATGAAAAAGCAGATAAACTAGCAAAGAGAGGGACTGAAATACCTTTCTGGGGGCCTGAACCCTTTTGCGGAATCAGCCCCAATGTAATATTGGAAGAAATATGTAAAGCCGAGGAAAAGAGATCTGACCATTGGAAAAATCTAGTAGGACTTATACAATCGAAGACTCTTCTGGGTGACTACAACCTGTTGAGTTCAAATGAATGCATAAGTTGAAGTAAAACTGCGCTAAGAGTCTTAACAGGGATCCCAACGGGACATTGTCGCCTGAATGGGCACCTGAAAAAGCTCAAAATAGTGAATGAAGAAGAATGCAGATTTTGTGGAATGGAAGAAGAAAGCTCCATCCACAAACTTTCCAAATGCACGGCACTTCAGAATCCTAGAGCACAGCACCTGGAAGATTACTGGATAGAAGAGGAACATTCACCTAAGTTGAAGCCTGCAGACATCCTAAAATTCCCCCGGTAAGGGGACACAATGAATCTTTTAGGTCTCAGAGAATGTCACCCCAAAATACATACATACAACCTGCCTGCTTGTATTATACTTGCTGCACTTTGATCTGCGGTGAAGGTGAAGGGAATTTCAATGACTATTCATTACTCTTTTCGTTGGGTTTATAAATGATGTGGATTTCACTCACTGGAGGGTGGGTGAGCGCTAGATTTCCTTCTCTGGTTACCTCTCTTAATCAAACACCCGGTACATTAAGTTTCTCAAGAAGGGGAAGGAAAAATGATGATGGCATTCATTTTTCCCCTTCCTGGAGAATAGCGTCCAGTTTTCTTCTTCAATTAAGCTTACATTGTTTCACTTACTGTATTCTTAACCAATCTTATTATGTTAATACAATTCAAAATTGAAACCTTAATGCATTTCAACAACTAAATTCATTCATAAGCTGACTTGGATGAATTATCTATAATCGTATTAATGATAATTAATAACTTAAGAGCATAATCCAATCATTTATATCGATGTGGATACAATATTGACAGTACAAACTGAACTTGCACTGTAACTATATAAATATTTCATTTTACGTAGCTCGCATCAATTTGGACACGTTTATGTATATTTGGTCTTACTGTCTGTTTCGACGCTGATTAGATTTAGCATATTAATTAATATAAACATACAAATCATTTATGAACGAGGTAGTTTTTAAATTGTTTTTTGCGCGCTGCCCTTCTATATTTCGGTCATTGAAGACGAAAATGGAAACTGAGTATTGATTTAATTGAAGAAAACGAAAAAAATTCAGTGGAATGTTAAACATAGTTTAACCACTGTTTCTGTAACCTCTAACAACGACCTCTAGTAACCAATACTAATAACATACGCAGCTTATATTATCTGGAAGATATCTATAATTGGATTTGTACTCTGAACCGCTCTAAATTGGTGAAACGGTAAAAACGATGCCATGAAGCGTTTAAGAAGCTTTCAGTCCATTTTTTCGTTAAACAAAGGGAATAAAAGACTTAATCACATTCAATAAATTGTCACTAGGTATACTAATAAGTTGAACAATGAGCTCGTTTACTAAAATTTTTAAATCATTTTTAACTGTCGTAAAACAAGGTACTAAGGATAAAAATATGGTTCTGAAAATTTCATGTCAATAGAATATGTCGTTCTCCTAATACAACCAATTAAACAAGCCTACCGTAGCGGGGCGAAGACTATGACTGTGACGTCACCGAATATGAAAGTTAATGTACACAAACATTACGCTTCTGACTGTAACGTGCCTCGCGTAGAATTTATTTATTTTGAAATACTCGCAAAATTTTGTGTGGATAAAATAAAATGCGTGGGCCTAATTTTAAAAAAGCAGACTCATTAAATCTTCCAGTGGACTTGCTAATGATTATGAAGTTTTTTCATCAAAAACACGAGTTTATTAAATTGTAATTTTATACTATGTGACACATCGTTTTTGGCTGTTTTCCGGCCAGAATGATTAAAAATGTCAATATTTTCATAAATTCATGCTCTTTCAAATGATATACAGGGTCATTACAGATGTTTTATTTTATTCCTGGTCTTGTGGACAAATTTACGGAGGTAACGCTATAGGTTACTCAGTAAAAAATTGCCCAATTAAAGGATCTTCTCCAAATGCTATTTATGATAAATTGTAGTAGAAATTAAATCACCAATGTTGAAAAGGAAAAGAAAAACTTATTTTGATGAAGCAGGTAATATTGGTTCCAAATGTTTACATCAGATCCAAATGCACATGCACCTCACTGGTAAAAAAAGCGATATTTGTTAGAACTGATCCGGACTTTGAATCAAATAAAATAATTTCTTTGAAAACATAATATACGCCAGTTTTGTTGTCAAATCAGAAAAAAAGAGCGTTGCAAAAATGTGAAAATATACAGGGTGTCCCATTTAAAACATAACTATTATTTTTTGTATCCCCTTACATTTGCACGCTACTGGACTTTTGATAAAATATTAAGAAAATTCAGCTGAAACCAAACAACTTTCATATGAGACTTTTTTTTTCTAAAAGTAATAATAACGATGATAGGGGGTGGGTAATTTATAATGAATAACCCTGTACAACTTTTCCCGTTACTGGAAGACATGTATTGATTGTGATTTTGTTGTCTTCTTTAGTCAGTGATTAAGCTCTTGGAGCTCGCGGACGGAGAACATATACCTTGTACTGATAAGGTGCAAATACGCTGAGACCGGTCTACAAGTTATGTAGTCCCTTCCAATTGCAAACCAAAATGGTTGGTGTTAAATATCTTGTAGATATACCAACCCCGTTTGACTTTGAAGTCTAATTCAATATCCGTCGGTGTCTATAGCCCGGGAAGTAGTTGCTACTTCCTAAATGAATGGTCACTGTCATTGGAAAATATTTTTCAAATATTTATGAAGCGTTAGAATAATTATTATTCTGTATACTACGAATCACTACAGGAACGATAACAAGATTTAACTAACCCTACTAATTTCATCCGATTACTTCACTACTAATAGCTAGTAACTCATGGCGATCAGAGTGCGATTTATGAAATGGCTACCGATTACTAATGGACGATAGAAAATTAACCAGCACTTCAACTTAAGCACTATTAGGAGTGGAAAACATTAAGTCACGACGTTTATTATTTTGAAGCGAACAAGACAAATTTAATCCTGAAATTTTTGCTGTCATTTATAATAATGAAATATTAAACTCATAGTTTTTGCTATTCAGAGTAAACGAAATTTATGAATCATCAATGACAACGTGATATCGCTGGAGACTAAAAAATTAGACCATAAAAAATCAAAATTCATAAGTCGAAAATTAGTTTTCGGGCAAAGACTGCTGCTTCCCCAAATGATCAATTAGTTTCTGTTCGTCTAGATAGCATTGAAAGCCTTCAACCTCAAAAGAATGAAAGTTTTTCTCAAGAAAATGGTTTTTAGTAATTGCAGAAAACTAATTTATCTTGCACTATTGTCAGTTCCGGAAAATTTGCCCTTTTTGGACCACGAGCGTTTCCATCAACGTGAAATTAAAGGAATTCCAGAAAATTGACGTCGTTAATCTGCTCCCGATGAAACAATATAATTAATATAGAATTACTGCGCCAAAATAATTCTGCTTGTCAAAATTCGTTTTTTTATTTCTACACGAAGTTTTGGTTACTTAGTAGAAGACTTACTGGTGTCCTTAGAAATTGGAAGATATAATTGAATGGAAATAATAAAATAAAAAAAATAATGTTTTTCGCATATCACTATGAATATTTAATATTCCTGTCCAAGATTTCCTTACTGTGAGGAAACTTCATTTTCCAACACTATTCCCGACTTAAAAACCCAGAAGAAACGGATATTCGCTGTGGTATCCGGTATTCCAAGATGAATAAGGTGCGAGGTTTATAAATGTCTTCATCACCATTGTGTATATACAATTTTTCCCACTACTAGCCAAATTTAAGACGAAAATTAAAAATAATTCACAAACGCACCACGAGAAGCGCTTTCCTCGTCGTTTGACTGACAAGTACACTGTCAGTTTTCGATATATTATGAACGTACTAGTTATGTCATCAGTCATTTTTGGTTGAGCGCGAATTTTGAACTAATGGCATTTAAATTTAAATTGGAAAATTTTAATCTTGATAGGTGATTTCAAGCAGCAAATATCTCCTGGGTATACAAAATTATGTTGCACAAGTTTATGTTGAACTACTATCCCTGAATTCTCAAAATATTTGAATTTGTCCATTGATTAAAAAATAGAATCAATGATTTGTCATAGTTAGTAGTGGAAAATTTTTTTTAATATCTGTCGAGTTTTAAGCAATTTGCGGAAAAATAATATGTTGACCTCGTAGGAAAAGCCACCTTCCTATGGACTATGTGTTGCTAAGTCATACAAGAATGATAGGCTTTTCTTACTTATGTACTATTTCTTCATTTAATAATTTTAAGAAAATAAGAAATCATTCTAGGGATGGCAATGCAACATTTCCAAAATAAGCAAAAAAGCGCGATCCTGATAAAACCGTTTTAACTTCACTGGATCCCATTCCTATGACCATAATATTGTTAGAATGTCATACAATGGAAAATATTGCGGTAAATCTCCCAAAAAAAACTAAGAGAAATGATGAATATACCGTAAAGAACATACAAAAAATATTGAATTATTCGATATACATTTAATTAAATACAAGATCAAATATACAAACAGATTAAACTGTACTAAAACTCCTTTTTTATTTACCAAGTAATTAATTAAAATCCGCTTTCACCGAAATTCGAACGAGAAAAAAAATAAACCATATTTAAACCAAATCTATTTCCTGGTCCCTTTTTTGAAGACAAAAGATATTCCGCTGGGATATTCATTACCGAATTATATTCCCGCACTGACTTCCACGCCTTAAATTTCTTCTCCTTTCACCCCTTAGAACCGACGTAGTTCCCAAAGTCCCAACCCTATGGGACCGACGAGTGATTTAATGGCACTCAGTGAATCATTGGACTATTACCAACTCCCAGAATATCGCACGACTACTACGAAGTTGGAGTTCATTGTTAGGAAATGGAATATCTAAGAGATAGTGTCTGCAAGATTTCGGTTGGATGGAAATTATTTATTGTGTCTATGGACATTTCTAACAAAAGGCACATTTACGGATGCAGTTACAAAAATTATGTATTTTTATTATAGGCCAGACGATAAGGGTAACAACTACAATGTAATTAGCAATACGGCTGATTTTTTTTCAGAAGTACCTTAAACTAAGTAGATTAATATAAAAAAAAGTTTGCCAGTCTATCGATTTCCCAAATTAGAAGAAAAAATCAGAGAACTTTTTTTTTCGAAATTTTTCAATATTTCGCTCTGGGAGGAAGGTAGAGGAAAATAAAAAATAAATGCAGGGTCAGTGTTTTGTAACAAAAAAGGGTTTTTTTCGTTTCTTTCGTCCGAGCAATGGTTTGTCCGGAAAAAATTCGGTAAACTAAGTATGTATGTATTCCGCATCCGCGCGACTCTATTTTCTGAAGCGAGGCGGAGTACATTATAAACTATTGTACAGTTATAATGTAGATATAAATAATTGTAATACGGCGTTTTGAAGAGGAAAGTGTCGGCTTTAAAATGGCATTTTTTTGTCATAGCACATAATCATTTTTAGCAAATATCTCATATATAATATGAATATTATATTCTAATAAGAAACCAAGTATCTCAATAAAAAATATATTATATAGTTAGGTGGCATTCAAACAATTTTTCGATGGATGGTAACTGTTATTTAGGAGGTCTGTTCCATAGATAAAATTTAAGGATAGTTAATTTTTCCTAATTACGAAATACGGCAATTTTAATTATTTTGTAAATTTTCGGAATCTTGAATTTACCAGAAAATATATATATTAAATACAGTAACTTTAATAAAACTGGGGTAATTTTCATGGGGTTTGCGTTGAAATGTTGGAGAAACTCCTAAGATCAAGAATATATAATTTTAAAATTAATTAGTTCACATACATTTTTGGATTCAATGATTTTTTGTATTATATGCGAAAATAGCAATTTTTATAGATTTGGGTGGAAATCTTCTTTATTTTTTCAAAATAAAATTCGATACTCCTGTAATATAAAGATTAATACTCAACGAACAAAATGTTTATAGTGAAAATGTATAAAAGATGATTAATAAATAAATTTAAGATATAATTTTTTTCATACCTTTTTCCAATAAAGATATGTAAAAATTTATTCATTATTTACAATCTTAGCTCTCACTAAAGATTGAAAAAAAATTCTGATTTAATATTTATATTTTTTTCCACCGTGCAGCAGTCGCGCGGATGCGGAACACATAAGTACTTAGTTTACCGAATTTTTTACGGACAAACCATTGATTGGACTAAAAAAACGCAGGACACCTTTTTTGTTGCAAAACACTCCCCCTACACGGTGGTCCTTTTTATTCTTCTCCACTTTCCTCCCAGCGTGAAATATTGAAGAAATTCGAAAAAAAAGTTTTTTGATTTTTTTTTCTAATTTGGGAAATCGATAGACTGGCGAAATTTTTTTATATTAATCTGGTACTTATAAAAAAATCAGCTGTATTGTTAATTACTTGTACTTTTGGTCTAAAATGACCCATATCGACTGGCCTATTATCATTCAGAAAAATAATAATTTTTGTTGTGAAACATGATTTATTGCTTTTACTTAATAATCTGTATCTATGGAGGTATCAGCGAAAACTGTATTTGAAACAAAAAAATCAATGCTCCAGATCAAAAGAACTCTTCCTGGATAATTCACTGGAATAAGTCAGTGGCGTATCTAATCTTCGTTTAATGTCATATTTATGCACTAACACTCGTCTTATCAAGTGAAACTGGTAGTTGTTAAAACCAGCCAACGAACTTCGTTTATATAATTTTTTCTTTCTTATAACTTTTAATCTCACGTTAACAAGACATTCTTAATCGGAGGATATCCAGCTTTTCCATTAAAAGTTTTTTGTTTATTTTTGATGTTTTTTCTCTGCAACGAATGATTCAACCACTTTTCGAACAGAATCTTTTCGTTACGTACAATATATCCTGCTTTTTTAAAACTAATTATAATTATTTTGCGCAGTAGATATTCATCAGCGTCGTTGAATACAGTTGTAGGCGTAAGCTTTTGAACAATATAGAAGTTAAATTAGCACCGATATCTTTTTCAATACTTTCGGAAACGTCGTTTGCGAGAGGGGAAAATTTTGAGTGGTCCTTTTATTCATATTCCCTACTTAATACAGTACATACTATAGTCTTTATGGTATTCTAAGTCGGCTGCGTATTGGATCACTCGTTTTGAAATACGACCCGCTCAACTTTATCCACTTGCCTAAGTCATCATTCAATTTTTACATGATTTTGTTTTGATCGGTTTTTGTTGGGAACGAACTGTGTAGAAATAACATTATTCAAAATAGGATGCAGACGTATCTTTCATAGCGGCAATGTGTCTTACGTTTTTTTCCAATGTCCCACTGACAGTTCTCGTCAGGTCTGTACTCTGTTGTTCACGGTCAATTATTATGTATGAACAGTGAATATAAATGTTATTGTTATATTCATTTAAATAATACAAAAATATGCATAGATCCTCGGAAAAACGTCAGCAATTTGAAGGTTTGTTAGAAAATAAAACTGGTATAGTCAAAAGCGCTCTTATCGTGCGGGTTAAAAGGTCACTAACCATATATATCGAATCAGAAGACACAGATGTTACCAAAACGTGAGATTACTAATATACCCGGAGAAAATAATGATGGTTGATGTTTCCTGCACACTGGTTGAAGAATTTCCACTTTTTCATTCATTCTCGAAATAATCTATCAGATTAAGTACCTTTTTCTACGAGCGGGCGGAAATTTGAATTTTTCACACACATTTTAGTGTGGAAAATTAATTTTTTCCACACACATTTTAGTGTGGAAAATTAATTTTTTCTAATTCCGCGACCAAATGTGACACTTTAAGCCACTCCTTGACGTTAGGTAACGTCACATTTTTCATAACCTTCATATATCAGTTATGAAAAGTAGTTATGTAAAAACTTCACGTAACTGTTTAAGTTTCAACATAGAGATGCTACATGAGTTTAAAAGAATAATTCATTAATTAGGTAGGTACTGTCAAAACTGACAATTATTTCATTATTTAAAGTGACAATTACCCCATCATTTTAATTCAATAGTATCTTAAGATTTATAAACTTTGAAAAAAAACATTACTAAGGACACAGTTATTTAAAGTAAGTCAATTTTCTGGGTGAATACTTCATAGTAACAATACTTTCAACACCATTTGAATCCACTTTAATATTACCATTGTAATTGAAGATTTTATTAAATATTATAAAAGCGCGGAATTAGATAAAACGTTGTACGTTAACACGTTATGTAGAGAGTGACATTGTTCAACTCGCGTAATTTGCAAAAAATATATAATCAGATAGAAATATCCCAACTTTTTATTAGTTCTGTTGACTTTCCTCACGCTCGTAGAAAAACTATTGTACCTAACACTTGCGGAAAATGTTTTTCCGCACTTGTTATGTAAATAGCTATTTTTTTGCTTGAGGTTGTAAAAAACCCGAAAATTGCTTCTTATTATTCATATTGCCACTTTGACATTTAAATAAAAACTTCGTTGGTGGAAGACTTTTTAGAATCGCTGAAAACTAAATACATATCATTTTTTTCTGCATTTGCCTATAATTATTTATTTCATAGCCTTTTGGAACTTGGCTGAATACGATCCTGATGATTTAATTTATCAAATTCAAGGTTAGCTATATGTCAAAACAGCAAATAGAATAAACGACATACCCAAAACCCGGATATACGTCACAAAAGATGACGCACACCAAGAAGGCTGTTATATGAACTATAACTGAATCTACAATGAAACATATTATGCAACTGGTGACGGAAGAAGAAGAATATATAGCATGCACGCTATTAGAGAAAAACATCCAAAACCTCCCACTTCCATTCCTCCTTTTTACTTGCTCACGGGTTTTGAGCTACCTTGTTGCCTCTATTTGTAGTATCTCTATTAATATTAAAATATCAAACATTTCCGATCAAACTTCACATACTCCCAAATATCTCGAAATACTCAAGACGCCGTTATACAACTCCCCGCGGGAATTTGAATCAGTCAACTGTTTGGTCGGGAATATTTTTCAGGTAATTATTAATGGCAAGAGCTTTTCAATCATCAGAGGCTTGCATTCTAACGAGAAGTGCGAGAAAAGAGAAAATTAAATTGATAATTTCTTACTAATACCAACTCTAATATTCAGTTGATGGAATCTACACTGAGCGAAGTGCCTTTGGGTTTGTATTCGGGCAAAACTTTTGGAAAACTATTTCGTGAAAACTTCTTGAGTGTTTTTTCAATTTAATTCAGATGATTAAGTGTTGTGTAAAACAGAGTGAACGATTTACGATGATTTCAATTGAAAGCCCCTTATCCTGACCCAAATAATTTTATTCGACAATTTAATGAATGCCACGTGCTCTTTGAATATCAGATATATTATCACAGTAAACCCAAAGTAAAGTCCGTTTCCATGAATACATTTATAACATATTTTATTTCATTTAGGTCCCGCATAATCTCTTGCTATGTTATCTGTAGTATAACCACCGTTTATAAGAGCCCTTAAGCCCGCATATAAGGTCATCCAAGTCCTTTTCCCTTCATTCTAGCTTTTCGTATCAGCTTTAGAAGCCCTTTTTGGCCATACTACGATGTAAGACGCTGTTAAGCTCGATCTCACATTTTCCCTTTAAAATGAGAAATGGAAAATCGCAACTAGTATCCGGGAATTACAGAAGTAAAAAGGAATTGAAGATATTGGTGATATAATCTTCTACACTGAATTTTTACTTGACATTCAGACCATGAAATATTCTTTTCTATCCTTATTTTTCACACTGGTTTTTATATCCCATAATAATTAGCTGCTGATATTATTTTTTAAATCTTGTTTAAAGAACCAGTATAATTATTAAGTTCTTCTTCAGGTTACCTCAATCTGGTTTTTATTAAGATTGATTACATTCAGAGTAAGTAATGAACAGCTTCCATTTACAGATTACTTAGACCAACAAAAACAAATTTTAAATACGCCCTTATTAAAAAAATTAAGTGACTGGAAACAGTATTCCTTTAGTAAAGGAGAATTCAATGCAGTGGAAAAGGTACACCGTATTAAATTCATGAGATGATTTCTCATATAAGATTATGATGGTTCATTTCAATCATCTTGAGCTCCTTGTACAACCCCCTCTTTATGAACGTACTGTATTACAATTTCAGTTGTGTGTTCGTCTTGATGAACGCTCGAAGGTGCCTGGGATCTTCAACATATTCACTCAAGCATTACTATAATTGAAACGACATTTACATAGAGTTGAAGACGTAAAATGATTAGTACGAGTTCTTAGAGATTAGACAGGGAAGACAAGCTGAGCGAGCCACTTTGATTAATTAGTCCGAAGAGGTCGATTTCCATTTGAAAATGAGACCGCACCCGCTAAAAACAATATTGTTTGTTACATTTGGCGTTGAATATCCCAATTGAAGATAATGAGGTTTTCTGAGATTTCTTATTGTGAATACTTTTTCGGGTTCTTTCCCTAAGTCAATGTAGGAGTCCTTCAAATATTTGAAAGGAAATGTAGTAGCAATTTATTTACACTACTTGGTACAATAATTTATCAAATTTTGAGATTAAATCCAAAAAATATACATATACATAAATATATATTATATACATTGTATTATTTATCACAGTTACTTAGCAAGGGATAGTCAAGGGAAGAATTTATCTGCTCGTGGACGAATTTAAAGCCGAACGACACTATCAGCTGCAGAAATTTAATGTACTATGATATTCAAACAACGTTCACCTAAATTACAGGTTAGTTAGGCGAACAGCGCTCTATAATCTCCAGCCGAAGATGTAGTTTTAGATCAAGCGAGAATGGACCAGCTTAACATAAAAAGTTTTGTTGGTCTCCAGTCAATTAAATTCCATTGTTTGAGAAAACTAGGATACAGTTATATCATTGGGAGTATTTTTTAACAACTTTCGGGACGTATCACAAGTAGAGGGCTGGAGTATAAATTTTCGTTGGTGCGGCATAGGGGTTTCCTCCTGTTCACCATAAAGGCAGCTGTTAAATTTTTCTGACATATTTTTCCATCATAATATAGAGTCCATTTCAACAGAAATTATTGTTTCATACAGATTTGTCATAATAATGTGTTTTTCCACTAATAGTTGTGAAGTTGAAAATTATTGCTTCTTCTTGTCAACTAAGAGGTAGGATTTTTCTATTAGTGGTTAATAACTTTCTGTTATTAACCTAGGTAAATAATGGTCAAATTCAAATATTTTGAGAATTCGGGGAATAGTTCAACAAAAGCTTGTGCAACATAATTATGTATACCCAGGAGATTGTTTTTAACATATTTGCTGCTTGAAATTACCTATCAAAATAAAATTATTTGAATAAAAATGCCATTAGTTTAAAACTCGCGCTCAACCAAAAATGACTGATGAAATAACGAGTACGTGCATAATATATCGAAAACTGACAGCGTACTTGTCAGTCAGACGACGGAGTAAACGCTTCTCGTGGAGCGTTTGTGAATTATTTTTTATTTTGGTCTTAAATTTGGCTAGTGGTGTAAAAAATTGTATACACCATGCTGTTAAAAACATTCATAAACCTCGCACCTTATACTCCTAGCCATATAAATGACACTTAATGTCCTTGAGAAACGTGACATAAGTTACCACTTATATCACAGAATACACCAGCGAAACAAGAAACGAAAGCCGGCGTAAATCCTTTGATGTTTTGGGGACAAAATTTCGTGACCTTCAAACTGACGTTGACAGATAACGGATCAAGTTACACTGAGAAAATTGTTCGCAAAATGTAAATTAACTGTTAACTACACGCAAAAAAGTGAAACCAAAGAATCTCAAATAATAATTGTTTATTTTTATGACTTGTTTTGACAAAGTTTTATTTGTTAAACTCAATTCAAGAATTGCTCTTGTTAATTTAACAGCTTAACAAATATTGTGAAAAATATAAGTTTTAGCTTCTGTTTTTGGAGTAGGTACTATCCATTATTAAAAATAATGTGCTATTGTTTGACCAAATGATTCTTATTCTCTATATTGTTATCGAAATTATTGTGTAAATGTATTTGTGTAGCACTATATGTAGGATAGGGTGAGTCTAAAAACCAATACAATAATAATAGATTATATTAATAATATCAGTTTACAATAGAAAGAATTTCAGTTAATGATGATATGAAATTACAATAAGTATGGTGCTTGAATATGCAATTTTTTATTATTTATATATTTAAAAGTCACACTTCACCAGATTCTGAATTAAATTTCACACCCAGAGAAAATGTACTGATATCTGTAACAACGAAGTAATAAAAAAGAAGCGACAGTAAACTTTTGTCCATGGATATCGAAGTTTTGTTGTGTTTTTCAATTATTATCGTCCATCACTTGAATGAAAGCCACGAATTCCACGAGTTTTTGGCGCCATAACTAATAAATGTAATTTTGTAAACAAATTTTATCGTTCAAAACACAAAAAAATATGTAAATAATCAAAAAGCTCACACCAAAGAAAATTCTTTGGTAAACAATAAAATCACATGTCATTGACAGATAACGGGCTTAGAATGGCGACTGTCAGACATGCGCACTCAGAAAATGAATTGTAAAATAGCACAACCTTCGTTTCTTCTTGGGATGGTGTATTCTGTGCTTATTTAGCGTTTGAAGACAAATTAGATTAATAGTTTAATACTTAATAACTTCTTGGGTTTTCAATAAATGAATAGATATATAAACAGCTACCCACAATACTGAAGACAAGATGTAAATCAATCACATACTAGCAAATTAAAACATAAATTGGAATGAACAAAATAATAAAAAAAGAAAAGATAGTGAAACAAAGGTAGATACAATAATTCGTATTTAAATAAATATTAAATTGATAGTTATAGAAGTACAGTCCAGTTAGGGGCAAATACAACATTTATTTACTACAAAACCAACACTATTTACCTTCAAAATTATGCACTCAGTTTATTAAAATTATTTTCCATCTGCAGGATATCCCACACACTCAATTAAAAGCGGAGTTATATAGCGTAAAATCATTCAGTTATACTCACTCGTAATCAACTAATATCTATTCAAGGCACAATTCACAGAGATGATGAGAGAGCACTTATTTTCGGTTCTAAATAATTTATACCTCTCCGTTATATGACGATGGAGTATTTTTATAAATTTCATCCAAATTGCAATGGGAAATTTGTGCAGAATGATTAATTAACCTACCGAGTGTCCCTTCTAACTATTACTACGAAACTAACTGCTTCTAATTTAAATTTCCCAGACTTTTTTAATATTTTTGTTTAACATTCAACAATTTTCTCCTCACCCATAGTTGAATAAAATGGAAATTTTCGAGCTGGGAAAAGTTATTTGATACAAATGTTCATACCAATCCGCCTTAGTGCAAACAGCACACTTGAAAAAAGGCCAGGCTCTACTTAGTGCTTCCAGCAAAACAACAAGTGAGTTTAGACTACTTTGTGAAAAATAGGCTGCAAAAGACACATTCTATGGAAGCCGAGACATGAGTAGATTGAAGGTGAAGAATTGGCGGACCAGTTAGCTGAAGAAAGCTCTGATGAAGATTTCATAGGTCCGGAATCGTTTAGTGGACTAACAAAAGATTGTAAGAGGAGGAATCTGTAACTGGCTAGATAGAGAACACCAAATCACCTTCATATCAAGAGTTTACTCAACAAGGGAAACAAGAAGCTCTCAACCAGGATATGAAACTGGGCAAGGGAAGATCCATTGATTACGTGAGACATTTTTGAGGACTTTCTCACCCTTTGGTTATATGCAGAACTATTTTTCTTGATTCCAGTCGAAGACACTGATCACCCTACACTAACACTTTACACGCGTTTCGATAATTGAGTTAGGTATCTTCTCCAGAGATTGTAGGAGCTACAAACAATAATGAATATTTTATGTAAAAGTGAAACCAGATTGATCGAAATATGTGTGAGAATTAATAGAAGTGAGATTCGAAAGGCTATGTTCAGACGGTATAAAATTACCAGAAAAGCTGTTAAACTTCGAAGTTGTTTAGTAGTTATAAGTGATAGACGTGTCTGAAAACAACTTAGAAGCCGGAAATATGATCAGAAAATTGTTCTTATTTTTACTCAAATCACGACGACGCTAAATATTACATAGCGAGAAGTGTACTTGAAGTTTTGTGACATCAAACACCAAGAACGATCTTTGTTCTTTGATTGTCAAAGACTCTTCAAGGCGTTTTAATAGTATTATTGACATCTATCGATAAAACGCTTTTCTAAAATGACAATTTGTTTGCAGAAAAGTTTTTGAGTAGTCAGAGGCTAATTGGAGATTTATGCCAAGATTGCCAACAAATCTATTCCTTCAGAAATGATATTAGAAAGTTTGATGCTCCCAGTATGCTTTAAGGAAGAATAATTATTGATTTTCTAGTGAGGCTTCAGTAACAAACCCACATAGCAGTTTGTATCGGGCAGGCAGGATGACGTATCCGCGAATTTTAATCAAGCTTCTGAGTTAGTAGGCAACCTGTGTACTTTAGGAACTTTGACTTGCTGTATCTCGTAGACGAAGAAGGTGCAAAAAATCAAATTACAGCCCCCTACTTGTGATATGACATTGCGAAATCCATAGACAATGCTCTTCAAGGGTATAAGTAAAAATTATACAGGGTGTAACAGCGAAGTAAAAAAAATTTTAAATTAAAAATAACAATTAATTGTAGATCGAATCTTCACATTGAAGAGCTCTAAAAACTGTTGAATGTAGGTACTCATTAGTTGTATTTTGTACAAAAGCTGTTTAAGCTGTTGTATGCTGTCCAGATATCTTAATCAGTTCATTCTTTGGTTGGTTGCACCAGGTGGCGGATTCAGGTTGGGCTTTTTTGTTGGATTCGTGTGTGAACCAGCTCATGTCTGTCACATGAAAGCATCATTACTCTTCCACTTTTGAATATCCAAACATTAAGGCTCGAAAAACTGATACAAGCTGTCCAGGACTTTTAATCATTGTGGTCTTTGGTCAGTTGCACCAGACAATTGTTCCAGCTTAGGCGTTCTTTTTCGATCCGTGTATACCAGCTCATATCAGCCAGTGGGAAGCGTTATTCCCCCTCTGTTGGAAATCTGAACATAATTGCCCCAAATGTTGGTGTTCCACTCTATATAAACGCTCAATTTTATCCCTTACATCAACTTTTCTCTAACTATGATAAAACAAAAGAGTCGAAAATTTAATTTGAGAAAACTTCCGGCTTATATTTATGATGTTTAATTAGAATTTACTGCTACTTTATGAAAACTGTGCGATATTCTCAAATCGCATTTTAATCAGAGTGAAGTTCCTAATTTCGGTATTATAATTTCGAAAGAAAAACCGAATTACCCTCAGTTGATATTTTAATCAGCCAAAGTTACTCTTCTCAATTTCTCCACGATGATCACGTCTAGAAATGTCGAAACGTCAAGTGGTAGACCTTAATCAACTTAATTTCCATTTAAAATCTTCAATCTTCCAAATAGCTCGGCTAACGATCTCACTTAAACGAGAAATCCTTAAATGATATAGTTATTTGGATGTAAGTGACCATATAAGGTTCCTTCTAATTTAACCGGTTCTTTGATAATAAATATCCTTGTCACAGGATTGTTAAAGTTTGGGAAATAGAGCTGGTATTTTTATCTGGTAATACTGTTAATCAAGTTACAGTAGCTGGAAATTATTGAAATTATATCTAAACTTTTCAAAAACATGATTCATATTATACATCGTCAAATGCTTTTTTAAAAGTTGTCCAGTCACTTCCAGTAACTCTCAAGTGATTATTGGCAATTAATATTATCCATAACTCGACAAAAAACAACATTACTGAAGTTCGCATTTATAAAATGATATCTAGTGTGATCTGAACCTAATTTATTAGCAATAAATTGATATTAACATTGTTTGAACCATAGTTTTGGTTTATTATGCCAAAAAGGAGGTAATTTAATGTGCCTAATGTAATCGACTTCCTGATTGTCGAGCATAATATATTGGCAATATAATAACGTAAAATTGTCAGATAAACTTTGTCATCAGTTAATGAGTTTCGCTAATTATCCCAAATTTAATAAATATCTTTTTTCTCCGCACTATCTTTAAAATAGATATCTTGTGTTCCACCAGTTTGTAACGCTTGGAACGGGTGTTATTGGTAAAAGTGAAGAAGCTTTATGCTTGAAAAATAGGATGCAGACGTACCTTTCGTAGCGGCGATGTGTTTTACGTCTGTTACTGAAATGTCCCACTGACAGTTCTCGTCAGGACTGTACTTTGTTGTTAACGGTCAATTATTATTTACGAAAAGTAAATATTAATCTTATTGTTAAATTCATTTAAATAATACAAAAATATCCCTCGATACACGGAAAAACATCAGCATTTTGAAAATTCTGAAGTATTTTCAGTTAGAAAAAAAAGCTGGTAATTATTAGCCTTTTCTAATTTAGCTGAACATGATCCTGATGATTTTATTTATTAAATTCAAGGTTAGCTATATGTCAAAATAGCAAATGAAATAAACGACACACCCAAAACCCGGATATACGTCACAAACGATGACGCACACCAAGAAGAGTATTATATTTTATGAACTATATACAGTAGAAAAAATTGACCTTTACCCTGACGTCACTAACAATGAACAGTAGTAAATACAAACTTTATATACCTCATCATTTTCTACTGACAGTAAAAATACATCATACAAAATACGTACACTTGTCTTTCAAGCAATGACATACATTCTTATGTAATTCTAATTATTACTTCCAAATGTTGAAAAGAGATAGCACCAAAAACGATTAATCGGTTGTATTCATAAGAATTTATTTTGACCTCTTATGAGAACTGTTCATTATTTTGATACATCGAGTTTTGTTCAAACGTTCCATCATTTGCATTCATATAAATTCTATAAAATCGGTTTTTTTCAAGACCTCCAATTTATTATTTTTATTCCACGATAAGTGCAGAATTTTCTGTTTAGCATTTAATGAATATTTCCAACTTAACCTCACTTTTTAGACGGTGGCTGAACAAGATTAACAAGCAGTCAACGTATTTACGCACACGACAAAGTAATTGTAGCCATTTTTGACTCATTGAT
The DNA here is from genome assembly GCA_910591675.1 of Galerucella calmariensis. NCBI lineage: Eukaryota > Metazoa > Arthropoda > Insecta > Coleoptera > Chrysomelidae > Galerucella > Galerucella calmariensis. The sequence goes on along the minus strand of CAJUYG010000877.1, from coordinate 13,431 downwards.
TGATTTCGCGAGGTTAGTAGGTATGACGTCAGGGTAAAGGTCAATTTTTTCTACTGTAGTTCATATAATACCCTTCTTGGTGTGCGTCATCGATTGTGACGTATATCCGGGTTTTCGGCATGTCGTTCATTTTATTTGCTATTTTGACATATAGCTAACCTTAAATTTTATAAATAAGATCATCAGGATTGTATTTAGCCAAATTCGAAAAGGCTATGCAATTAATAATCACCAGCTTCTTTTTCTAACTGAAAATACTTCAGAATTTTCAAAATACTGATGTTTTTCCGTGTATTCATGCATATTTTTGTATTATTCATATAAATAAAACAATAAGATTAATATTCACTTTTCATAAATAATAATTGACCGTAAACAACAAAGTACAGACCTGTCAAGAACAGTCAGTGTGACAGTAGAAAAAGACGTAAGACTTATTGCGCTACGAATGTAACGCCTTCATAGTATTTTAAATTCTCGATTGATAGGTTGAGCTTGAGCGTAATCTAAACATCAACCAATCAAATTTTTGTAAGTCAAAGATTAGGGTTAACGTTTGTAATACATTTAAACGGTTCATTATTGTGATATTTTGATTAGGATTAATCACAGACCTGCCTTTTTTTCCATTTCTTCCTACGTAATGTGTTAGAAAGACATTAACAATCGATGACGCACACCAAGAAGGGTATTATTTCAACTATATACTCACCGTGTATACAAGTCAAACTGTAATACAATTAGGACATTATTAATATTTCATCCCATATTTGATGATCTAATTAAATTGATATTCTCATATTAGTATAAACTTTATACAATACGGTCAATTAATTTATCCATCAAATATTTATATTCAATACATTATAATATGATCCGATCAATTGAGTTCATTTAAACGTTCATAATCTCTAGACGCGATACAATAATCCGCAATACATTAGCTGTTGTATCTATATTTAATATCATAAAACGATATAATGGGCTCGTAAATTTACGGGTATTAAGTATTAAATCGGTTTTATGAGTTTTGATTCACGTTGAAATTTCTCACATTTTATTCAAGTCACTACGGGACTCAATTTACAACTTCTGGAATCTTAGAGCCGCAGATGTTTACTCAGAGGCTAGTACTAGAGTACCACCAAGATTTAGCTAACGCAGATAACTATATTATCCTAAAGTGGGTTAAAGGGCACGACAGGTGTAAATGTAATCGCATTGCCGATTCTTTAGCCAGGGAAGCGGCTGGACTGAACATTTTAGGACCCAGTGACACCTACGGCCCAACGACTTCGACAATTGCGGAACTAGCCAAACGTTACACCCATGCTCAATCCCTCAAAAGATGGGATGTAATCAAAGGATGCAGTCTTGCTAGGATCACCCTGGACGACCCTGGGAAGCTGGCGCCGAAGAAATATTTGACGATGACCAGGAAAAACCTACGTTTAACAGTAGGATTTCTGACTAGCCACTGTCAACTTAGGAAGCACCTCCATACTATAGGGCTGGAGCTCTAAGTAGGATGTGTGAACAGGAAGATGAAACTGTCAGGCATGTCTTATGCGAGTGTCCGGGGTTATCGTCGATCAGAGAGTGTGTGTTCGGTGAGTCTTGGCCTACACCTGCCGATATAAAGGAGATGTCTCCTAGTGACCTGTCCCCATTTCTGGGAAGGACAGGATGGACGATAAACTAGGAGGACAACTCTTCGGGAGGATGTACAATGGGTCACATGTGGCCTAAGTGCTGTGAGCCTACACTCACCTCATCTCGTTTTTTATTCACAAGCTGTCACACATCTAGTTTTATTATGATTAATTTGAAACGAATCAATTGTCATATAGATGCTATACTGTTTATTATTTTGGATCAACAACGAAATTCACAACTACTAATCAATCACATGACAATACTTCCGATAAGTTTTACTTATTCTCTTTGGAAGAGCTCATGCTCCAGATATGCTCGGTAAAGTACATGACATTGTTTTAATGAACAGAGTATTGAAACTCACAGACGTGGAGCACTTTAATTCAACGGTTGAGTTTAATATGCACAAGCTGTCGTCTACAATATGGGTGCAACGTTTTACTGTGTTCCCAAAAATAAAACTACCACCGAAACAAACTTTGGAGAGATAGATATAAACAATGTTCGAGATATAAAGAATTTCTCAAGGTCACTCACTCCCTATTCCTTTTCATTGCTTCCTATGCATTTCCACTTAATCCTTAAACAGCGAGCGGTTGCCATATCTTTTACTGAAGGGAGTTTCCGAAAATACCATAGATATAGAAAAAACAAGACCCAACCTATAATCATTTTTTTGTCCTTATCAAGCTGGAGCACGGAGCAACAAATTAAAAGACTATTGAAAACTTCTGCAATATAAGCTGCATATTACAGAAAATTTTTATTTCCATTTTATTTTTTTAATCTCTCAAAAGACAAAGATAGTTTTGGATTACCCATTTGGGATGGAATCAAAGGATGCAGTATTGCCAGGATCACCCTGGGCGACCCTGGGAAATTGGCGCCGGAGAAATATTTGGCCATGACCAGGAAAAACCTACGTTTAACAGTAGGATTTCTGACTGGCCACTGTCAACTAAGGAAACATGCAGGATGTGTGAACTGGAAGATGAAACTGCCAGGCATGTCTTATGCGAGTGTCCGGAGTTATCGTCAATAAGAGAGTGTGTGTTCGGTGAGTCTTGGCCTACACCTGCCGATATAAAGGAGGTGTCTCCTTGTGACATGACCACCTTCCTGGGAAGGACAGGATGGACGGATGACCTAGGAGGATGTACAATGGGTCACAAGTGGCCTAAGTGCTGTGAGCCTACACTCACCCTCCCTACTTCACAGATACAGATACAGATGTTCACTCAGAACTTAGAGAAGTTAAAGCGGGAGTACCACAGAGAAGTACATCACTTGACACTGAATATAACAACATAGATGGCGCCAGTCAACAAATATCAAAACTAACTATATGATAAGATAAATATGGGGTTTATGTGCTGTAAGAATCTCCACTAATACCTTTGCAGATCTATTGTGTGTCCCTCTTGTTTCTTGTCTGCGACGAAGCCAGAAGTCTCCTGCAGTACACCAAAAGTGAGAGAAATCTTGGTTAGAGATGGAGAAATTATGGAGTTGGAACATCTCATACAAATTGAGAAAAAACAAGGAAGCAATTGCCGAATTTTGTTAATAATGTTCATAATTGTCATAATTAATATTCATATGAATAAATATATCTAATTTATATGCAGCGCTCTGATGCACTATTGATATCCTTGATTTAAATCACGATTCGATATAATCGTTGAACTTCCAATAACCCTCATGGTTGACGCAGTATATACATTAAAAAAGTTTAATGGCTACGAGCTTGAATTTCCCGGAAATATCTTTCCTTCGATTATGATGGAGAAAAATCAATGTTCCATAGTAAGAAACCGTTTGTAATCCCTCCTCCATTTAAATACAACACGTATGCCAGGTGAAACTACCCTCAATGCTTTTTTTTGGTGAATACATTTGAAGATCAAAAAACAAATTTAAAATTCACGGAATAGTCTGCGGAAAATGTAGCCATTTTTCATACACACACTCACAAAGCTCTTTTTTATGATAATAAACAGCGTACATAAAGCAAATTACAATTTATATTTTTATGTTCCCATTTCTAAACAGTCACGTTCCTCGAGATGTCCCGCAAAGAAATAAAAGTGCTAAGAGTTGTAAGATATTCTGGCAGCATCACCTACGTCGCTATTTTATCGCTACCCAAAAATGGAATGCTTGCACATTATTAATATCGTTAAACTTAAGTTCTATGTACGAAGCACCTTAATATAATCGCGGTATCAAACAATTCAATATCGCGAGACAAAAATAGTTTAATTTTATTTTGCGAGGAGTGAATTTTGCTGAGCTAGCACATCGAGGAAAAGCCGCAAATAGAGGAGTTTGGGTTTTGTTAATACTGAAACATCGATAACAATGATAAATACATGTGTCACTTTTTACCACTGGTGATGGATGTGGTTGATTGGATGGCATATTTTAAACGCTAACTTTTTATCCAACTCTAATAAAAACGTTTATTTATTGACCTTTTCCAAGTACGTCGTTATGACGAATTTCTGTCGCTAGACAATCTTCACATTGAATTCTAATATGACCTCGAACCGAATAATACTCCAAACAATAGAGCATGTCCACCAAATGACAGTTGACACTACCCCTGACGACAACAATTTATTATTTGGTTACGTGTTAGATCTGTAATTTGGTTATTTTGTATTAATTTGATCATTTATAATAGTATATTATACACCAAAATGGTGGATACTATTATTATTGACCGAGCACCAAAATTATTTCGCGTGTGGCTTTGCCGAGAGAGGAATAAGGTGCGAGGTTTATGAATATCTTCACAACCATGGTGTATATACAATTTTTTCCACTACTAGCCAAATTTAAGACAAAAATTAAATTTTATTCACAAACGCACCACGAGAAGCGTTTACCCCGTCGTCTGACTGGCAAGTACACTGTCAGTTTTCGATATAATAGGTCTGTTCCAACCGCAGTCAGAAACTGTAAGAAACGATCAGAGAATAGTCGACCATCGCAATCAGTAATAGGAATTACGCGAACGTAAACTCGTTGTTTGCCGTGACCAGTTATTCTCTGATCGTTTCTTACAGTTTCTGACTGCGGTTGGAACAGACCTATCATGAACGTACTCGTTATGTCAACAGTCATTCTTGGTTGAGCGCGAATTTTTAAACTAATGGCAATTTTATCCAAATAATTTCATCTTGGTACGTAATTTCAAGCAGCAAATATGTTAAGGACAATCTCCTGTGTATACTAAATTATGTTGCACAAGTTTTTGTTGAACTACTATCCCTGATTTCTCAAAATATTTGAATTTGTCCATTATTGACCTAGGTTGATAATAAAAAAAGTATCAACCACTAATAGAGAAATTCAACCCCTCAGTTGGCTAGAGCAAGCAATAATTGTCAACTTCACGGCTAGTAGTTGAAAATCAATTATATAATAGTGATAGTAACATTTTTATTAAGTTATTCTGAACGAAAAATACATGGTGGGGGCCCGCTTTTGCCGATGAATACTGTAAGAGATGTGAGTTAAACTATTTTTTGCACGATCGATCTTTTTTGTTTATTTACATCATCGGTTGTCAGGTCAGTAGGTTGTGTTTATTGGTTTCTAAGTCTAACACGTCGGTAAGTGATTTACTTACCGTTCAGACGTCGGTAAGTAAACTACGTCCTAGCCCTACATACATTTAAGTGGTCCTAAATAATATATTACTTCATTCATTACACAAAAGAAACAAAAAAATGAGAAGATTGATATTTTTTAAGGAACAGAATCGAACAGAACAATATAAAAAGTAATAAATAGCATGAAAACAATTTCACCAAAATGCAAATTATATTTTTTGCGCGATTGATCTTTTTGTTTGTTTACAGCATCGGTTGTCAGGTTGGTAGGTTGTGTTTACTGGTTTCTAAGTCTAACACGTCGGTAAGTGATTTACTCACCGTTCAGACGTCGGTAAATAAACTACGTCTTAGCCCTACATACATTTAAGTGGTCCTATAGTATATTAAGTATCAAGAACGGTAAGGGTTGTTTACCGGTCGACAGCAATGTTTGGAGGCTTCGCTACGCTCAGCCTCCAATTTTGCTGGAGACCGGTATTACCCTTAACGTTCGAAATGCTTATACCATTTTTTGCGCGATCATATTGAAATATTCGAATTTCGAATAAAATAATAATAATAATTTAAATTTCTTTGAAATGAACGAAATGTCAAAAGTGACATTTATACTTCTCGATCAATTTAAAATATAATTTGCATTTTGTGAAATTGTTTTCATGCTATTTATTACTTTTTATATTGTTATGTTCGATTCTGTTCATTAAAAAATATCAACCTTCTTATTTTTTTTGTTTGTTTTGTGTAATGAATGAAGTAATATATTATTTAGGACCACTTAAATGTATGTAGGGCTAGGACGTAGTTTACTTACCGACGTCTGAACAGTAAGTAAATCACTTACCGACGCGTTAGACTTAGAAACCAGTAAACACAACCTACTGACCTGACAACCGATGCTGTAAATAAACAAAAAAGATGGATCGCGCAAAAAATAATATATTACTTCATTCATCACACAAAGAAACAAAAAAATAAGAAGATTGAAATTTTTTAATCAACAGAATCGAACAGAAAAATTTAAAAAGTAATAAATAGCATGAAAACAATTTCACCAAAATGCAAACTATATTTTAAACTGATCGAGAAGTATAAATGTCACTTTTGACATTTCGTTCATTTCGAAGAAATCTAAATTATTTTATTCGAAATTCGAATATTTCAATACGATCGCGCAAAAAATGGTATAAGCATTTCGAACGTTGCAACATTGCTGTCGACCGGTAAACAACCCTTCCCGTTCTTGATACTTAATATACTATATAATCATTGTTATTAATATTGATTGATGTTATATATTCAAACCTACAAGATTGGAAGATCTAGTATCTTATCCGCACTTTTCACATAAATATTACTACTAAGACTATAATCCAAGAGTCATGCATAACGAGGCACAATCCAATAAAAAAGAAGAGTGCCTGATTGACTTTTCTAGTTAATCAAGAAAAAAACTACATCTTGGCAACGTTTCTACATGGTACGTTACAAAATCAGTAACAAATGATATTCAGCCTGAACCACACCATTTGAGAATATTTCATTACGTTTTTTTAGAGCAAAAATTCATCGACTTTCTCCCTGGAGTGTCGACTGACTAATTAATGCATTTTTAAACAGCGACAAAAGGTAACAGCTCTTACTTTTCCTTTTTCGACAATGTACTTTTCCACAGTTCATCATACTTTGTTATCTTTGAAAGTTAACGTCCCCTTGTCGACTAATATATTCGCTTCCCGCCCGCGTTGGTGTACCTCAAGCCACTGCTTTGCTTACCCACAGGAGGCATTTAATATGTAAATGGATAATAGCATTTAGTCCTTCTAGGCTCCTACGTTGTATAAACAGAGAGATCTTGTATCGCGAGCGTATAATTTCTGGCAGGTATCAGAGTAATGTGATCCCGGGAGGCGGCAAGAAGTTTGTTTTAGGGATAAAGCGATGGGGTAGCAAAAAGATCGGATAGGAGAAAGTGCAGGGACGCATCTTAGGGATCTCAACTTATTTGATGCAGACAAAAACTTTTCCCAATTTATGTTTATAAGATCTTGCAAGTTACGTATACCTAATGGAATAGATATACAGTATGCGAAAAATCTATTCAATCCATTCCATTCACACAAGTACGACCAGGAAAATATGAGAAAAACTGCTTGAAAGAGAGAGAATAATAATTGTGTGCAGTTTGCGATGGGCTTATCTAGTTCATCCAGAGGCTGGAAGAATGACGAGAGCTTATTTTCCCGACTCGGCACCCCCCACCATATAGTAGTAACTACATGTGGCTTTTGCGATTGCGCATGCGTCCATGCAACCTTTAACCTTTAACCTAGGTCAAGAATTTTTTGGGCTTGGGTTTTCTTGTTTTTTTTTCAGTTTTCTATTTCTTATTTTCTGAATTGAGGGTGAAAATACAGCACGTTTGTGCCAGCATTACGCCAAATAGTCTTAGAGATATGAGATCAAATCTTTATCACAGATTTGGTTATTGTCTGGCACAGCAAGGTGGCTTATTTGAGCACTTAATTCATTAAAATTATGTTTACTTTCAGAATAGATTTTTATTTTAATTTTTTCAAGAAGTTTATATTTTATATTCAGAATAGGTGTAGGTGAACCTACAATAGGTTGACAAAAATGAATTTTAAGATGTACAGGTTACGTACGTTGCTGGGAACATACTGAATACCACCAACTAGTGAATTCTCTCTGTAAAGGACAATGTTGTCGGATGAAACTGTTTAGTTTTACCTATTGTGCATGACTTCGGAAAAAAGTCAACGATAACGAGACAAAAATATCATTTGTACAAATCAATCCGCGCTTCTGGCAACAGCGATTAAAATAGGGGGGCGATAAACATTTTTCCAGCCTCTGGATGAACTCGATACGCCAATCGCAAACTGCCTACTATTATTCTTCTCTCTCTTTCAAGCAGTTTTTCTCATACTTTCCTTGTCGTAGGTACTTGTGTAAATGGAATGGATTGAATAAAGTGTTCGCATACTGTATATATATATATACCGTGTAAGGTCAATTTTTTCAGCACATCAATATGAATTCAGTGGAAACTACCCAAAAGAAACATCTTCCATGCATTTTTATAGTTATTGTTGTGATTATTGATTGATTGGTTGGGCACCACCTTACTGCCTTATAGTGCTCTTGGCTGCGCCGTCTATCTGAAGAGACCATCGACCCTGATCAGACTTTTCACTAGGTTCTTCTTGGAGAAATTCTCCCGTTTATGCTTTAGTCACAGGAGTCTATATCTACAATGAGATAATGCTTCACAATTGAAGAAAATGTAAGAGACTGCTTCCTCCTCTTCAATTCACAACCGACACCTCTCTTCCTTAGGGTACAGTGACCGCTGAGTTATCCCATCACTATCCTTATCCGGACTCTGCTGAGGTTTTCGACTAGAAGTTTGCTATGTTCCTGTTTTAAGTTTCGCGTTGTGATACGGCTAAATTGAACCAGAAGACGCGTGACCAGTTATTTTTCTCCACTGTTCCTAGCCAGCTGAACTTTTTCCTGAAGCAGTTACAGCATAAGCTTTTGAGAAATGGTTTTGAAATTTGAAATTTCGAAAAGCAGTTTCTGCTCCATTCTGGTAAAATTGATACTGAAATATTTTTGTCGCAATTTCTCAGCTTATCCGTCTTTATCATCATTATCATCAACAATATCATTATACTGCTGTATATAATTCCAATTATCCCTAACTTGTTCTGTACTTCCTGTTCCACCTATTGCCATATCTTTTCGTAATATCCGGATCTGACCTAGGTATCTTATCGATGTTTTGTACAGTACGACGACATAGCTTTTATACAATAAAAATTCCCCACGGTAAACTGGCGACAATGTAATGAAAATAGATCAACGTACGTTTCAAATCAACGTTTTATTTTTACTGGAATAAATAAAACTTCAAGTAACAGTTCGATTTTCCTTTGGTTGGAAATGGCGAGTGTGTCTAACCAATATTGGATCAATCGGAAAAAGTTATTCAAAAAGAAATTCTCATTTGATATCGTTTCTGACAAGCCCCGTTCATCTTATTGTTTTTCTGTATTATCAGGAACAATTAAAAATTAGAAATTATTGCTACAAAATATATCGCACATCCACATCGTTAGTAGAAAACGGATATGTTTAAACGCGTAACGTGCTTTTGATTGCGTTTTTGAGTTTTGATTTATTTCTGGCTTAATTGCGAACTAGAGACTCGTCGAATGCTCATGTTCATGACGTAGTGCCTTGAATGCCCGACAGTTTGTTAAAATCGTGCCGCGATTTTAACTTCGATATGATAACTCCGTGAAAATGATGCAGATGCACTTGAGCCATTTGACTACAATTGAAAATAAAATGAATTGTTTTTTGGAGATTTTCGTTGTGGACATCTCTGGTACCAGTTTGTGCGTTGTTGGATGAATAACATTTTTGTATCTGTTGATAATAGCGTCAGAAATAATTGAAAACAGTCCTAAAATTAATTTTTAAAGTACTTTTACTGTCTTTAACGTGCTGTTCTTAGCTTTATCTGTGGGTTAATTTCAAAGCTGCTCCTTTTTGTTTGATATTGATAGGGAAACATATAGCTGGCACCGTGGCATAGTTGGTTAAAGCACTCGTCTAGTAAACGGAAGATCCCGGGTTAAAATCTACCTGCGTCATAATGTTTTTTTTATAAAAATTTGTTATATACTGAGCGAAGCTATGAATATGAATCACAAAAGTAGAATCAATCAGCTAAATAAATCATTATATTATAGCTTCACTTGTATGTAGGTATGTATGTATGTTTTTATATAGGTACACATAGATTCAAAAGTCTTGCATCACCCTAAATCTCCGAAAAAAAAATGCGTTCATTATAAATGGATCAGAGATTAATCAAATAATTAGTTTCAATAAAAAAAAACGTGTATATTTGTCAAAAAATTTTATTATCCAATAATAAACTTGCTTTAAACATAAAAAGTATTCTTAGAAATTAAATAAATTAAATACAAATTGATTCTTTTTTAGGAAAAAGTTAAGTGAGAACCTGCATGAGAACTTTTGATAAAGAGTATTTCCACCTCTAGAATTTATGCAAGCTTGAAGTCGCCTGCCCATGCTGTTTACCAAATTATTGATATTCTGTTGAGGAATATTTCGCCATTCTTCTTGGGCCGCATGAACAAGCTCTCGTACACTCCTGGGTGGATTTCTGCGTGCTGCCACTGCCTGGCAGGCATGTCCCAAGCATGTTCTATGGGATTCATGTCAGGAGATAGGGCAGGCCAGTTCAAACGATAGATCCCATCAGTTTCAAGATACTCATTTACAGCTCTGGTCCGATTAGGTCGGGCGTTATCGTCCATAAAAACGAAGGAATTGCCAACGGCAGCGCGCCATAGTCTCACGTGGTGAGGATGTAAAATCTCCCTATCACCAGTCATTGTTCCCTCCACATGAATTAATTCTGTGCGATCACTTAACGTGATACCAGCCCAAAACATAGCACTTCCTCCTCTGAAAGGCGGCACGGGGCGAGCATGGGCAAGCTGAGCAGCTCACGTTGGATCCCGCCATACACGTATTCGATGGCTATCTTGTACCAAACAAATCCTTGTCTCGTCGGAAAAAAACACCGAATTCCAAAATTCTTCAGGCAAGGCCGCGTGTTCTTGAGCCCACTGTAGTCGGCGAACTCCTGTGCTCAGGTTGTAGTCTGGGCACTTTTATTGGTCGGCGACACCTCAAACCTGTCGCAAGTATTCGTCTTCGTAATGTCGAGATCGATACTTGAACTCCCAACGCATGTCTCATATCTCTTTGGAGTGCTGGTATTGCCATGGTCGGGTTTCTTCGGATAGTTAAGTGGATATAGCGGCTCTGCCGCTGATTAGTAACACGCCTTCTACCGCTTCTAGGTCTATCACGAAGAGAATTGGTCTGGAGATAACGGTTCCATACACGAGACACATCACTTTGCCAAACGCCAACTCTGTTTGCCACGAACCTTTGAGAATGACCTTCTTCAACTAAAGCCACTATTCTTGCACGGCCAATCTCACTTATGACTTGACGATTCATGTTTGCACTTAAAATCGTAAAAATCAAATGCATTGAATGTTAAAATGATCGCACTAAAAATGTTATCTTGCAAAAAAACTGTAAACATCTGTATATTGCAAAAAATATGGAACATATTGAAATTGTTAACATTGATAAACAAGCCAACAAAAAATTGTTAGCGCAAAAAAATTCCTTTGCATCCGAAGAAGGTGATGCAAAACTTTTGAATCTATGTGTATAATGGTTCGGAGCCCTTATTCATGCACTTGGCCGGTTATTTTATTGGGGAACTAGCAGAGATGATAATAGGCGGGGGAAATTAGTTAAAAAAGCATGGAATAACCTCTAACAGGATAAACGAAGTTGGAGAGGCATCTGAATGCATGAAGTCGAGGGAGGAAGTTGGATAGGCATTTGAATGCATACAGTCAAGGGGGGAAGGTGAAAAATAATTCCTCACGATTTGCAGAGTAAATACTGTTCTGTGAAAAGGTTGAATGTAAAAGCTGTAGGTAACTGAAAAAATCTACAATTTTTGGGAAGAAGTTTTAAAATCATTAACAAAAAATTTCAATTGGCTATTCTATATTTTAATAACATTAAACTTTGAAACTTTGAGCCCTGGAACATGTGAGTTATCTTATTCAATATTTCGAAGCCGACTGACCAAAATACGCCTTCCAATTTGGTTTAAGTCGCTTGTTAGGATCGTACACGATCGTGGATAGTGAATAATAAAAGCTTTAATTATTTACTATTCAGTAATAGGCACGTGGTCACTATAACAATACAGTATGGATGATATTCTCTGAGACCTAAAAGATCCATTGTGCCCCCAACAAAAATATTAAAATTCACGAAATATTTAGAAAAAATTCAAAAGGAGTTCAAGTAGCAGGCGGGCAAAGCTTCTCCTCAAATGGCTTAGAGAACAACCTTATTTACAGAAAAAGTGTAGTGTAACCATATTCCAAATTAAACAACAAATTTCCAAAGATTGAGAAGCACGAAAAAATCTGCGTATCGGTATTTGATATAAGCAAGTTCTAGTCTATCTACTTAAAAAAGAGGTCGGGGAGAAGGGGAGCTTGGTTGTGAAAAAGCGCCCATGATTCCGTAAGGGAGGAAGGAAGTAAGGGATTACTGAATGGACACCTTCATTCATTCTTTCGTTTGGGCTGTTCTCAACAGACCAGGCAATTAAACCGATTCTTTTTACCAGAAGCACAGTATTTCAGTAGGTGTGAAGTTCACGAACTTTGCCCATTTTGTGCGGATGCTTCCTCAGGGTGCAGTGTGCAGGTCGGTAACTAGATAGATAGATAGATAGATAATCTATTAGTCTTCACAATCATACACGTATGACATAAGACAAGTCAGACACAGTATAAGACTATAGTTAAAACAATTGAAATTAAAATTAGAATTAAAATGTATACAGACAGCAGCATATAACAAACATTTGGTATAAACAAGAATATAAATGAAATAAAATAAAATAAAAAGTTACATATTCAAGGTTTGAAATACAAAAAGATCCAAAATTAGGTGAGGAATTAAGAGATGTTACGCCACTATCTTCAAATTTCTCTTACCCAATTTCAACGGCCTTGTTGTGAGTTCCTTGTATCAATCTCCATTTTAGTCGGTGCTCCTTATCTAGCCAGCTCCCGTTTTCCCCTCTTCTGTAATCTAACGAATCCAGACTTATTAAGTTTTCGTTAAATCCTTCTTGTTCGCCATATCATCACCCGCAATACACCTTGTAGACGTAGAAACGGTGTTATCAGATTCGTAACGTTTACTCGTAAAGTTTCAATAATCTCATAATTTTTATTTAAAAAAATCTACGGTATCGTAACTCTGTATAAAAATAAGTTTTTCTACGCCACTGGGTGTTGCCGGTCGACGTACTATCACGTTTTCGCGCTATAGATGGAGAAGCGAATTCTGATATCCAATAACTTTCCATGCTCGGTTGCTTATATTTCTCGTTTACTTGGTTGTAAGATACGGATTCTCCGATAATCAAAATTCGCTTAATATTACTCGTTCCTTAATAAGCGATACACAATTGTAT
>CAJUYG010000876.1:105687-117680 GCA_910591675.1 Galerucella calmariensis | reverse complement strand
ACGACAAAATTTTGAGTATTTATCAAGACCCAAGGAGTATTCGATAAATTAATTTTTCACTTTGTAGCTTTCAAAAAATTGATTGCCAAACTGATGTTTAATAATTTTCAATACAAACTTTATCAATTTCAATAAAATAGTATTCATTTTTATTCAAAACTTCAGTTGTGAAAAGTACAATTGGTAAATTAATTGAATCGTTAGATGCAATACCAAATCTTTCCGACATTTTTAATCCAGTTGTCAGTTTAACGTTTGATTAATGTTTAATAAAAAGTAAACACCAAACTGAAAACACCACATGTAGGGTATTATCGCTGTAATACAGCGGTGATTGGATGAAATTTGACACATGACTTGAAATTAAGTAATTTTATCGGTTACTATAAGGGTTTTTTAGCGAGCTGCTGGTTAAAACCCAGCGGTTACTTGCGGTAACAGGCGGTTATTCACGTTTTAAAACAAATGTGGGGGTTATAACCACTGCCAGTTACCCACCCATGGACTATGGTAACTGAAGTTATTACCGCGGTCACTGATTTGACATTTTGGTATTTACCGTTCGTGGCAAAAAATTGATCGGTATTAACTTTTTATGACCAGTCACTCGCTAAAAAAACCTTATTATTCAGTGAAATATTATCGGGAATAATCACTGTGGCTTTTATTCGCCTAGCAAGTGTCAGATAGTTGTCAAAATAATTACCTAATTGTGTCAACGCGATATATAAAATGGGTGAAAATTATCGGTTCAGTACTTTTTCTGATGCAGAAATAACTAACAAGATTTCAGAAACTACTTCGAAAAATACTCTAATAAATAATTGGTCTATATGGAGACAATTTAAGACCTTTCTCGAAGAAAGAAATTATATTCTGGATCAATCTACTACAACAGCTACTCTGGCATTGATTTTGAAAGATTGGACTTATAACATGGAAAGAAAATGATCAAATTTTTCAATAATTTTATGATAGTTTTATTGATCTTTTTTATTGTAAAAATTCATGAATAAAAAAATAATCAGTAATAATATAACGAGAGAGTGAGAATAAACTGAAAATAATTTGACAGATTTTTTGAAAAATTGTTGCCAGGCAATAGTCACGAGAGTCCGCAGGGCTCGAGTGGCTATTTCCAAATGGCTTTTCTCCAAAACTACAAAAATCTTGGGAGGGTCCATACTTAATCAAGAAGAAGATCAACGACGTCATCTATCGCATAAGTAAGATTCCCAATGGAAAACCGAAAGTAGTCCACCAAAATCGACTAGCGCCATTCGAAGGAGACCATGACAAAGAAGAAGGAGTAGACCATATCCGGGAAGATCCTGACCCTTCCTTCGAAGAATTTATGAGCGCATATGGAGGTACCGGTAAAGCTAGATTTGGAGTTACTACAGAGCAGCGACAAGATTTTTTTACGCGCCCGGAAGACTATTCACTGGCACACAACATCCCAGCCAATACCAAAAATGCACGAGGTTTGGCATTCGTCTTTAGAAAAAAGTTTGGACAATGAGAAAAACTTTCAGAACAGATTCCGACCCCTGGCAAGACACTGAAACTCAAACACCATTCACGACACATCTTCTATCTCGTAACAAAGGACGAATGTGAAGATCGATCCACCTACCGGAATGTGTGGGAAGCGTTACGAAGTCTTCGAGACCACGTGCTGGACCCAACGTGAAGAAACTAGCGATGCCTAAGATAGAGAGCAACCAGTTGGATTAGCGAGTCATTAGGAATATGGTGGAAGTGATTTTCGAAGATACCGATGTCCACATTTTAATCTGCAGCTATTCCCCACGTAATCAGTATCCGATGAAGACAGTACCATGTTATTTACATACGATCGGAAAGTGCAGGAATGGATCCAGTTGCCGATTTAAACATCCAGTCCCGGCAACATAGGAGTTCCAGAAGGAACTTACTATTAAGGAGGGGGCAATGTTACGAACTCACTGATTCAGAAGCCGGTCCTGTCGCAAACTATTAATGCGACCTTTCTAGAAAGGTTCTTTCGCAGGTAATATTCAGACTGTTCTCGAAGCGTACCATACAATGGTTTATTCACGAATGTTCTCGAATTATGAAGTATACGCAGAGGTGGTATATTCAAGAAGGGTCTGTAGTTACGAAGGACTATATATATGCTGGTTTTTGAGTGAGTCGGGAAGTTGTTCAGAATACAGTGAACCGGTAAACAGTTTCAGTATACAGTGAGTGAACAGATAGTGAATATAAATAGTGTTGAGGATAAATTAGGACAATTATCATACAGAGTGTAAATAAATTGGTAGACATTAAGTAGTGTGTATATAAATTAAGTTTATTATAGTAATTAGCCATAGTAAGCGCATAATTTCATCCCACGGTAAAAACAGTTCAAATAAATAAGAAAAACATTACAATAAAGTCGTTCAGTAACGATAATCGTCAATGAACGACATCGTTACTCATTACAGAATTGGCCACTGAAGGGGTAGCCGTAAGTAACCATGGGTCTCACCAATGTTGTTAACATTCACTGTACGTTCCGTGTCCCCATGTGTTATTTGTCGTCAATTTGGCAGCCACTGGAGCCATTTTCCAATTATTTCAAATACCTGTGAATTTCGGGTGAGTTTTGAATCCAGAATAATTCTCAGATACTTGATCACCTGTCTAAGACTCAATTGAAAGTTAGGGAGGCTCAGCAACTTTTATCTGTGATGGTGATAAGAGTAGTTTCTGCAAGATTAACCCTCAATCTATTTTGGCCAGCTGAATAAGACCCAACTGCACGTTGGAGAGGCTTGGCAGTGTTCATTTGATAAAATTATCTTTTCTTGTAAGGGGAAATCACCGCGGCTTTTGGAAGATTCACCATCAGGCCCAATTTCTGTCTCAGCCACCTGGCTCAGACCCAACTTCAAGCTAGGACAGCTGGACAATTTTTATCAGTCCAACTTTGTTTTTCTTGTAAAGGGAGTTGAAGCAGTTTTCGAAGACAGGCTTTTCTTCCCACACCATAACTCAAATGTCTCCAGAGCTCGTTGCAGCATCTGAGATCTGATATTAGGGTGTTTCATTCGAAAAAGATCCATCATTCACACCCGTTTATATTTATTATTTATTTTTTCCTTCCTATACATATCCTATGTTGATTAATCACATTTTGTGTGAATTTTTGAACTCTATTGTGTTCATCAAATCTCACGTTAAATTTTCCAACGCTTCATTCACTCTTTGTGAATAAAGTTACAACGGTCGCAAAATATTAATTGTGTACCATCTTATCCACCAATTTCATTAAACATCGTTTTGTCATTCCTAATGAAATTATAAATTCATGGGAAAAATAGGACGTTTAAACCAATTGAACTTTGCCTTTGTGAAAAGTTCAAAATGTTAGACGGAATAATCCAACAGTAGAGCTTAAATCAATTAACAATTTCAGATTATTATCGAATTAAAATCCAGCTTGCAAGTTACATGTCAGCTTCAATAACGGAATAGTTGTTTTCAAGTCAAAATGCAGGTGAGTTGTCGGTTTCATTCGAACAATTATTGAATGAGAGAAAACAGAAGGCACAGGAAGAGAAGTTTTTCCAGTTTTTGGACAGTTTGGGAAATTATTTTATAAACGTGGAAAATTGTGAAGTACTTTGTAGTGAATAAGCACAAGTTTGATGGAAGTTGAAAGTATTCCAAGTTTTCCAGTTTTTCAAGTATAACGGGGCAAGAGTTACTTTGCGTGCTCCTGAAAATTTTTTCCAGTGTTTAGGCATGGGATAATTTCTATGAAATTGTTCGCAAAAGCTCTATTTCCTTCCCTCAAGCTTAGAAGATTGTGGTTTCTTTCACATGAACGTATAACAAACAGAAAATAGTATATTATACAACAAGGTAGTGAAGACTATTATTATTGACCAAGCACCAAGATTATTTCGCGAGGGGCCTCGCCCCGAGCGGATTGAGGTGCGAGCTTTATAAATGTCTTCACAATCATCGTGTACATACAATTTTTTCCTCTACTATACCTCATTTAAAAACTAGGACGAGTGATTTGAATTTAAGTTGGCAATTCTGTAGGCCTCTGATTGGTCAGATTCAGCCCAGTTTCCCACAACACTTTTCAATATTGACATCAGCTGATAGTTTTCATTTTTGATAGTTCTGACAGATAAATAAATAAATATTGAATGAAAAACCAAAAATATTCTCAAGCAGTGGGTACATTATCACTTCACATTTTTTTAAAGTATTAAAGTCGGTTTAGCGAGTATTAAGGGAATACTGAAGTAGAGGAACATTATATAGTGCAAAAAATATTGGTGGAATACCAGGACTTTTGAAAAATTGTGATGAGTGAATAAAAAATGTCATTCGAAGAACAAAAATGTTATCTGTGCTGGACAAAATTTTGCAAGCTTCAAAGAAACGTTCAGACTTTCTTGGAACAAATTAAATTTATCTGTGTCACCTTTTGACGAGTCAAATGTAGGTACTATTTATTTGTTATAATAATATACATATTTGGGAAGAAATCGTCAAAGTTCATCGGAAGAACATGCCATGGAAGATATAAAACAATATTGAAAAGAATGGGTTTGGTAGAAAATAAGAAAGAAACACTTAATCCGGTAACATAAAGATAACTGTTGGAAATGTTTAAATTAATACTGCATATTGCTCTACAATACTATTAATTTTGTAGTATTGTTATTGCCAGAACATATTATCAATTGTCATATTCTTTTCAATTTAATTGTAATAAATATAATTAAAGTAACTTGACTATCTGTAATTCTCCACCATCAACAATGACCATAATTTGTTTGTTGTCGATGTGAATCTGAATCTTCTTATGTTTGAATAAGGAACGAAACAGGAAAAAGTCTCACATTTTATTCAATGCGTAGGTACATCTCAAAAATATACTGTAGATC
Source organism: Galerucella calmariensis (assembly GCA_910591675.1). Taxonomy (NCBI): domain Eukaryota; kingdom Metazoa; phylum Arthropoda; class Insecta; order Coleoptera; family Chrysomelidae; genus Galerucella; species Galerucella calmariensis. The sequence goes on along the minus strand of CAJUYG010000876.1, from coordinate 112,743 downwards.
AGAGGAGGCATCGACTTATGACTAATGTCTCTGCTATCAAGGCATATTTAATATATTTGGAACACGACTGTTGACTACGTTTTCGGAACACACCCTTTAGTAACTAATCTGGTAACTTTTAGTGGTGTGAGTAAGGCTTTTCAAATTACTCCTCCTGGTTTTTAAATAAACTATAGCAAAATTCAGGACAAAAATTGAAAATGATTCACAAACGCGTCACACGCGTCTAGCTGACAAGTAATCTGTCAGTTTTCGATATATTATGAACGTACTCGCTATGTCATTAGTCATTTTTGGTTGAGCGCGAATTTTGAATTTATGACATTTTCAGTGGTAATACCCCTAGGGTCTTGATAATACCGAGATAATTTTGTCCTAGAGAATGCTGAAAGCGTGTCTCAGGGCCGCAGGCCGAGTGCTATCATCTTTGAGTAGTAATTACACAAGCGGTGGTAATTTTTTGATAATTCTAACTAGATGCACGAAACTTTGTTGCTATGGAATGGATTTCCTAATAGCACGAAGGGATTTCCTAATAGCACGAATGGAAGTCGGCGTGATTATTTTTTCAACTAAATAATATGAGTGATACTTCACAATGGCGATGGTGCTGAATTTGAAATAACTCCAATAAACCCAAAATATATTACACTACTGAGACAGATGAATCCACTTAAAAATCACATATTCCGAGTAAGACTTTCTTTTTTGATTAAACTTACTCACAGTCTGCATAACACTTTCCAACTTAGATTATGGTATATTGTATAATCATCGTCGGGTATAATTCATGAAAATTTAATATAAATTATGTGATTCACAGAAAGAATTGAGAACTGAATCACTCTGAACCGCAAATAATCAGATTCAATTTTATGCCAATTAACCCTTTCCATGTAAAATGGTTGCATAAATTCCATGATCAATCAAATTAACATTTCACTTGCTTGTGTATACAAAGTGTAGGAGAAAAAAGAAATAGCACGTGCCTCAATATGTCGACTGTGCCACTTTACTATGAATAGGATTCCAATCTTAAACTATCCTTGACGTTTATTGATAACACGCTTCACAAAATGTAACAATTTCTTATAAAACCCCGAAGTAGGAGTGGGCCAATTGAGGTTAAGCCTATGTCAGGAAGCGCTCACTGCGCTACCTCTGCTGCAGGCAGCCAACGATGCAATTGAACCCAGGTTTTTTTCAACAAACCCTACAAAATTCAAATAAAACAGAACACAGAGCCAGATACTGCAAATGCAATACGCATATATACAGATGGTTCAAAAATGAAAGAAGGCTCAGGATGTGGAGTTTACTCGAGAGCACCAAGCCTCAAGATTAAGTGGGGAATGGGAAACAATACCAGCGTGGTTCAAACAGAGCTGGCTGGTATCTCAATTGCCACAAAAGAACTAACCAGAAGAGGAATTTTTGGCAAAGACATAATAATCTGCACTGATAGTAGACAAGCCCTATTAGCCTTGAACAGACAACGTGTTATATCGAGGCTAGTACTAGAGTGCCACCAAGATTTAGCTGACGCCTCGGCAGATAACAATATTATCCTGAGGTGGGTTAAAGGGCACGACAGGAGTAAATGAAATCGCATTGCTGATTCTTCAGCCAGGGAAGCCGCTGGACTAAAAATTCTAGGACCCAGTGACACCTACGGCCTAAGTACTTCGACAATTGCGGAACTAGCCAAACGTTACACCCATGCTCAATCCCTTAAGAGATGGGATGGAATCAAAGGATGCAGTCTTACCAAGATCACCCTGGGCGACCCTGGGAAGCTGGCGCCGAAGAAATATTTGGCGATGACCAAGAAAAACCTACGTTTAACAGTAGGATTTCTGACTGGTCACTGTCAACTAAGGAAACACCTCCATACTATGGGGCTAGTGGACACACCTCTATGCAGGATGTGTGAACAGGAAGATGAAACTGTCAGGAATGTCTTATGCGAGTGTCCGGAGTTATCGTCAATAAGAGAGTGTGTGTTCGGTGAGTCTTGGCCTACACCTGCCGATATAAAGGAGATGTCTCCTAGTGACCTGTCCACCTTCTTGAGAAGGGCAGGATGGACAATGACCTAGGAGGACAACTCCTCGGGAGGATGTACAATGGATCACATGTGGCCTAAGTGCTGTGAGCCTACACACTCACCCTCCCTACTCTACAGATAACAGACAGTGTATATTTTGGATCATTATTTATTGGTTTAGAAAAATCAGAACGGGAAAAATCATATTATTCGCTCCCATAACCCTCACATGGTGGCAGGCTATAGGAAAACCTACCTTCAACAGTTTATAAGTTAAACACTCGAGTATTAATCATACTTTCCTTCACAGGTTTCCATCATGAACTTTTGCCTGGAGCACAGTTTAATTTGGGATAGATTACGAGTTTTGCGATAAAAAAATATGAATAATGTGCCTGCGTCCAGATTGATTGGATACCATAGTTTTCGTGTGAAATAAATAATTTTTTATGGAACAGGGACTGAACTTACTCTGAAATATCTCAATAATTTTATTGCTGTAATATTCAGAATAGCAGTTTCTAGATATGAAATGTGTGTTTGATACGACGTTTTTGTGAACAAATCACCACAGTTTGTACTATATTCTATCTATGACTTATGGAGATATTGAAATTGTTGGAAAAATGTCGGCTCTAATGGCCGAAGTCAATGTGCTTGATGTTTCCTGGGCTGTTATGCCTTGATTTTCCCTGAATCATATTAAAAACAACAACTGTGGGGGGAATTTTTAGTGATGTAGACAAAGTACTTTTCTGGACGTATCAGCTGAAACTGAGTTCTCCGTTGATCCCAATGCCTCAATTGTATACTCGTCTTGGCATAATAGTCCAAGAGGAGAATGTTACAGTGATCATGGACACCGTAGATTACGCAAGAAGAAGATCCAAGACTTGGTGAATCAGGAAACGCAAATGGAATTACCAAATGACCCAACTGTAAGGATCATAACAAAAACAAAGGAGGTAGTTCAACAGTCCTTTTTACCTTCGGTGATGAGTGAGAGTATCTATTGAATGGATGCTTCTCCACCAATACAGACCACCCAAGATATGAAAGTGATAAAAGAGAAAAGAAGAGAAAGAAAGAGAGAAGGAGAAAAATAAGGATATTCGAGATCGGCCAAGGATGCCAGAGATCCATTGAAATCAGTGAGTAATCATAGGCTTCCATATCGGTTTCGGGTGACACAGTAATAGAAATAGCCCAATCGAATTGGTATTGGTAATTGATTTACAAAAATTTTTAGCAGCAATTTTTTTTCGGAATTTGTTGAGGGGGGCCACTTGTAGTCTAAATTGTTGGGTACCAGACTTGTTGTTGCATCCGCTATCTTGACTAAAGGGGTTATTTTTTGTCTTTCGTATCACTCGTGCATTTTTAAGTTGACACGGAAAATAGTTATTACAAAAATTATTCACAATTTTGGTTTTCATCAATTTTTTCATGGGATCGATTTTTTTTTATTTATACCTGGAAAAGGGAAGGGAATTTTTGGATATCGAATAACTCGTTTATTTCCAATTTTACCAGAAAAATTGCAGGTAACAAAGTTGTTTAAAATTAAATTTCCTACAATTTCAATTCATATTAATTTTTCCGTGGGATCGATATTTTTCAATTTATACCTGAGAAGAGTTGGGGGTGAACCTAAAGTAGGTATTCTGTTATCGCGTTTACTATTGATAATGTACCATTACTTTTGGTGGTTTGTTTTTTGTTGATAATTGTCGTTGTAAATTTGATGGGTTGAAAATGATATTTAGTACTATTATGATTCCGATTTTTTTTTAAGTTTATATTTTTGGGACGCACGTTCATGGTCAAGGAAAAGAGGGGTATAAATAATCAGTTTATCAGTTTTATCAGTATAATTCGTACAATTGAAAAAATGGATTTTATTTCCTTCTCAGTACACTTTTGAAAGTATTTCGAAATTTAAATTACGTCTGTTTGGAAACTTGGGTCTGCTCTCACACGGAGTCGCGTTCCTTGGGGATTTACTGTATACCTGGATGTGACCCTTTTGTATATAGGCAACGATTGAAGCAGTTAGGTTGTTCGTTCTCGTTCAATTTCAAACAACTAATATTTCTCCTAAACAAATAACACAATGATAAGATTCTACTCCTCTTTTTCTCAGGTATAAATCGAAAAATATGGATTCTACGGAAAATTGATGGAAATCAAATTAATAGAAAATCTAATTTCAAACAACTTTTGTGGAAATTATTTTCCTTGTAAAATTGAAAATAAACGAGTTATTCGATAACCAAAAATTCACCCCCTCTCTTCGGGTATAAATTGAAAAAAGTCGATCTCATGAAAAAATCGATAGGAACAAAAATTATAGGAAATTTAATTTTGAACAACTTTTGTTATCACTATTTTCCGTGTAAAATTGAAAAAAGAAGCGAGTTATTGAAGAGACAATAAAATAACCCTTTAAATCAAGATGGCGGATGCAACAAGTCTGGCACCACAACTTTTTGAATTTAGACTATTAGTGACCCCTCTCAACTAATTCCAAAGGAAAATCGCTGATAAAAATGTTTGTGAATTTTGGCCGGGTTTTGACCTAACTTGTCAGTGCTAAAAAAATGGAATAGGTACCGGAGCGCTTTTTTGGTATCGACTTAAATGTTATATTTGGAATAACACAATCAAAGATACTCTTGTGAATTCCCAACTAGGTGAGAGCAAATGAATGTCTCAGTACACTAGAAGTTTTGACAGATGCCTGACACTGCTGCGTGGATGAGAACATCCAAAGGCTCAGACTAGTGGAGCAAGGAAAATGTTGATTCAGTGGAATGAGGGAAGAAAGCTCCATCTACTCACTTACATAGCAACACAAGGGACCAGCAGAGTGTTTAGTCTCAGTTGATACGTTGCCGAAAGTAGTCCATCTAGCTAGGTCACTGAAGTTTGTTGCTTCAACTGTAGCCGAATTGTTTTGAAGGAAGATCTGGAGAGAATTGAGGCCTAACAGCCCGGAAAACATCAGGTTTAAGTATTTTCCATTGAATATCCACACTCTCTTGACAATAATGATGTTTCTCGGCAAAAGTCCTGTATTAGAGAAACTTGACTGCTATAAGCGATAAACACTGTGACTAGGAGTCCAAGACACGTTCCTTGAAGCTAGCAGAATTATTGTGAATAAAATTCAGTATGTTTTTTCATTTGTAGAGATCGATATCCCAGAACTTTTGTGTCGAAGTATTTGCAATTTCACAATGCCGTCAACACTTTTGTCGTATTGATAAATAAAAATTTGATTTGATCTTTAAAACCTGTATTTTTTTCTTCGAGTTATCATTTTATCATCCAAAAATCTGGGTAATTCATCTATTACACCAATATTCAATCTTTTCCTCCAAATCCATGCGTCCCACAACTTTCAATACAAAACATTTCGCCGTATTCAGTGTCAATACCATCAATTCCAAAGTCTCCTACGCGCCAAAACATGACATGCCATTCATCCCGATTTCATTATCGGTGAAAAATGAAACTCTCAAATTACGTCACAAAAGAAATAACAATGATTCATCGACAAAAGTTGTTAACCACATGTAAATTGTGGTAGAAAGAATTTCACTGCTGACACGGATCTGGCCTGCTAAACGCCTACGAATGTCGAGGTCCTTCTTTTGTCCTCTTTCTTCGACATTGACGACCGAACGTGACCGCGATTTAACAATGTTACGACGAAGATTATCCATTAAAACAACCTGTGTGTACGAGGTAGATTTCGCAATTAGATTGATCAACGTTAACTTTTTTGAAAAAGTGTTTAAATGACAGACATGGGAACGTGAAAGTAGGTATTATAAGTCATATTTTTCCACTACTACTTAGATAATGCTGATGTTTAGAATTATAGAATTAGCTCGGAGACTGCTTTTATGTTTACGAAACATGAAAATTTTGTTATTTTTTGCGATTAAAAAAAGTCAATTTTTATTATGTTTGTACTACTCTCAGGTTACTTAGCCTATTTTGCCTTTTACTGAATTGAAGTTACGTACTGACATTTCTCCATAACCCATTCAACGTTCTTATATTTCAGATTACAAAAATCATAGTCAGAACTTCATGGATGCCTTCTTCAACACAAGTCAGATCAATGACTGATAGCTGGTTAAATTATTTGGGGGATGCAGTTTAACTTCCACCGGATGCAAAGAAATTGAAGAAAAGCAAAAACCAAAAAAATTGAACAGATGATCATTTATACGACTAGTGTTATACTTATAAATTATATAGTGAGAAGTACACATGACAATAGCTAATTAGTGCATCGAAAAATTCTCGTTTCGTTTCTATTTTACTTGAATACTCAAGGGAGATTTCCAACTTGAACTACACAAATGAAAAATAAACGATTATGAATAATTAAAACTACTATATATTTTATCATCGTTCTGACAAGTGTTCTCAACAAAAAACAAGAACTATGTACATATTATATAAGGCGATGCCAGACAGAGTCAACGCATTTGATTTAGATAAACATGTCTATGAGGTATAGATTATAGTCCAATAAATGAAGGCGAAAAATACCTTCAACATGGGCAACTGGTCCAGCAAGGAAATTTTTTTCAATTTGCCTGTAACAGTGGGTACATTGAACCCCCAAAATGTCAGGTGCCTGAAATTTATGGGAGGGTCGGAAAATGGCTCTAGAGATCCCGAAAATCCTTCTCTACCGATATCTCCCGAACTACGATCCCTAGAGAATGTTTTTTTTGACAAAATATGAAGAGCAGCTCATTACCTACAAAAGTTTTCCTCACAATTTCTTTCGTTAAACTAATATTTTTTGCAAAAATGGTGGTTGAAAAGTTCGCAGTTTTCTGAAACTTAAAAACTGACTCCTCTAGCCCAAAATCTGAGATGAGGGACCCTGAAAATACACCAATTTCTATGTTTAGGCCTCCAGGCATCTATGGTAGATGGCGCCACCTTGCATTTTCGCAACCGCGAAATAATTAAGGCCATGA